>APFE031335618.1:202480-238379 GCA_000404065.3 Pinus taeda
AGTAATAAAAATAAAAATAGTAATAACCAAAATAACAAATAATAATAAAAATAAATAAAATAAGAAAATTATCAAAAATTAGCATGCCAACACATGGAGGGTGGGCATGTGGAATGCAGACACGTGGAGGTGTGCATGTGGTTTCCCATCCAATGTTTTTTCTATTTAAGGAATGTTGAGGAGGATGGAAGGGGTCGATTATTCTGACGTTCCATCTTCGTTCTCTTGGGAGAATGCTGAGACTTAGGAACACTGGCAGTAGTCGTTGATTGAGGGCTCGGGGGTGGCTAGTTGTAGCAGAATCCTGCTCAATTGAGCCTATGGTTGGGAGGAGAGTCCTCCCCAAACCTTGTGGATTGTTTTTCCTTTTTACATTAGCTTTAGTTTTACTTGTGTTATTACACCGATCTTCACGAATCTTGCGTAGATCATAAAGTTCATGCTCATCCTCCAACTGCTTGTTGCGCTGCTCTAAGTAGTTTATCACCCATTTAGCCATCTGCAATTTCTTTTGCAGCGACTTATTCTCGGCCCTTTGCTCTCTGATGATCTCTTTGAGCTCTGAATTGGGTGAACTAGCATGAACATCAATGATACCGGTATCCTGAACTCCTGAAGGACCCTCATCAACCATGGGTCTCTTCCCCCTGTCCTGTCTCTGTACCTGTGCTGTGGATGGAAGCGAGACCCCTTCCACATGATGTGGAGATAATACTCGCTTTGCTGATGATGTTAACGAGACCCCTTCCACCCCGGGTGGAGATAGTACTCGTCGTGCAGCTGCAAATAAGGCCCTGGGGCCTTTCTGATATGTCACATATGCTGGAGCATCAACATGCTCGATCTCATGAATGTCAAACTGGTGTGAAGGCTCTCCCTCAATCATGGACAATCTCTGGAGGAGGCGGTAGCGTGGAAAATAAATCACGAGAGATGAAATCCTCCCAAGCAATACCCTGCTGTGCCAACTGATGCATCACTATGATTTTGATCAATGCATAGTGATATATGCTCCTGTGCTGATGTGCCGGGGTCTTCCTCTGTACTAAGGGTACCATCCTCTCTATGTTTCGGCACATGAAAAATGGAATTCTCATCATACGTACCCGCGTGAAATGCATCAACAAACGTACATGGTATGCATAGAGACGTGAGAATCTACCCTCACAACTGAAATACCGAATGATGAGTTTCATCAATGGTGCAAACTCATCTTTTAGGTATCTGAAAGGAAAGGCCGCGCTCAAGTGTCTGATATATGTGGGCTTGACATATGGCTCATAATAATATCTGTCCAGCATCTGGCGTTTACTCCATTCCTCCCCCACATTTGGTATCCCGGTGGCCTGAGAAATAGTGTTGGGTGACAAAGTGAAATCAACTCCGGCAAGGTTCACATGACCATCCTGTAAGTTAAGGACAAATAGACGGACCAATTCCCGATGATGCTGAGTTTGTGATATCATCTCACAATATTGGTAACATGTTTGGCGCCGAAAACAATCCATTGCAAGCGGGCAAGATTGCAATTGAGCTAAAGAGGTAGGCTCCTCCCTAACATGTTGTCCACTCTTGCCACCTTTGTGATATCTCTGTGGCACATTAGGCACAGTGACCTCCGGTGTAGAGTCACTATCATAATCCTGCTCATATTCGGACTCGGTCTTTGACATGTTCTTTAACAACAAGGTGGTTGGAATATATATATTTGCTGATATAAAACTGTGTGCCAAAAGTTGACTGTTGAATTTTTGTCTCTTTATAAAAATGTTGTAACCAAGGGGACATAAATGACGGGAATTGTTAGGAAAAGGGAAGCATTAGGGAAATGGGAACAATGGAAATAAAATGAGGAAATTAGGCAAGGGAAAGGGGCATAGAAATGTTTTAGGGTTTTGAAATAAGGTAGGGATCATATGGTTATAGGAAAAGGGAGAGTTTAGGGTTTTGAGAGAGGAATATGTAGAGTTTTATGAGTAATGATTGGGAAAAATAGTTGGGGAATATATGCAATGGGAAACAAGGGAAAAAGAAGCCTTGGCAACAATGATTTTTGAAAACCCTACAGCCAACTTTGCACTTGAATCCTTATAGCAATTTGATGAACATGGAGGGGTTTGTACACTTGGTTTTCATGACAAAGATATGCTAACTTTCTTCATATACACCATAAAAAAACAAAATCCAATCATGATTGCAGGCCTACCTGAGGATTTAGGCATGAGGAGAGGTGATTTGAGCGATTTCTTGGTGAATTTGCAGGCACAAACCCTATGAGCCGCGCACTTTACCCAATGCGCCGCGCACTCTGAGTGCGCCGCGCCTGTGTTAAATTACACAGAAAAAAGTGGCCTGATGCGCTGCGTGCCTCTGGTGCGCCGCACGCCTATGCTGATGCGCCACGTGCCCTGGAGCTGACCCAAATACTCACAAACTTGCCTCAAACTTGCAAAATCACCCTTGAATGATACTCTTAGCTCTCAAAATGTGTAATAGGTTGCAAATGAGGAGAAATGACTTGATATAGCATCCATTTTTATTTTTTCTCTATGAAAACCCATTTTTCTTATGTTTGGTTATTGACACTTTTTCAAAATTAATAGGCTCTGACCTTTTTGGTTTCCTTCATAAAATAGGTTGAAATGATGATTTTCTCTGATAATGTTTTGCAGGGATAGCTCTGATATGATTCAGCAAAGGAGACCAGGGCTGCACTTGAACAATTGAAGAACTGAAAATTTTGACAATTTTTATAAAAATTAGGTGGTGACTTGTCTTCAAAACAGAGTTTTGAAGAGAAGTCCTTATTTAGCTGTACAATGGTGAGAATTATTGAAGTGATGGCCTGCTGGTCTTCTAAGACTTTTCAAGACTAAATTAACTCAAACCCTAGACCTAGACCTAAAAATTTAAAAAATGACTTGTGAAGCTTTATGACTCATCCTAAACCAGCGGTGATATGCATGATGGGAATGAATGACACAGAACATGCCATCAGATTTATGGCATGCCTGACAAAATGCAACTGATGAAAACTGGTGGGACACCTAAAACATGAAATGAAAAAAAGAGCTTTGATCTTTGATGGAGGGATAACTAGACCGACTCTAACATTAGCTCCAATGGGGATGGTAGCTCCTTGGAGATGCCAAGAACCACAGATCTCTGTAAGAGCTAGACAGTGCCTTCATCCATTGGGCGATGGAGTCATTATTCCGACACAAAATCTTGAGAATTTGACTGAAAAAACAAAAAATTTGACAACCAAACTAAACTTAAAGCTAAATATTTTGACAACTGACTTGAAAAACTTAGACTAACTAACTTTCATTTTCAGAATTATAGCCTTCACCTCAGGCCCCAAACTAAATATGATAAGTTAGTGTACATGTGCAATAGAACAAAAGTAAAATGATATGTACAATGATAATGAAATGAGCAGAAAATATTCAAAAATAGTATCTCTTTAAAAACCGACCATTGATCGGCCCTCCAGGATATTCATCTCCATTCATCTCTTTGAGAAGGAAAGCGTTTTGGCCGCGATATTCTGCAATCTTGTAAGGACCCTTCCATAAATTTTCAAATTTGCAATGTTTTCCCTTGTCTTCATGACAAGCATACCACCTCAAAACAACCTTATCTAGCTGAAATGTATCCGCCTTTGCTTTCCGGTCATAAATATTTTTGATGCGATCCTGTAGCTTGCAAGTGTTTTGAAATATCTCCTCCCGTGTCTGCTGCAAATGAATCATCTGATTAATCCTTATCTACCAGGATCTTCCTCACTACCTGCTTCTTGAAGCAATTTGACTACCGGGAAAACAAGTGAAGTGGGAAAAATCGTGTGTGTTCCGTACACCAACTCGAAAGGAGACATGCCAATAGACTTTTTCTGACTCACCCTATCATCCCATAGTGCATTTATCAACTTCTTGTGCCAGCCCTTTTTGCTGATTTCCAACAATTTCTTAATGATATTGACCAAAGACTTATTAGATGACTCCGACAATCCATTTCCTTGAGGGTGGTAGGCAGTTGAATGTCCCAAGATAATATTGTACTTATAGCAAAACTCATTCATCCTTTTTGATTTAAACGCTGCTGCATTATCTGTAATTAACTTACTTGGACATCCAAAATGTGACAAAATATTGGTCTCAAGAAAAGAAATAATTACCGCATCCGTAGCTTGTCGAGTAGGAATTGCTTCAATCCATTTTGTGAAGTAGTATGTAGCCGTCAATATCCATCGATGCTGTCCTGATGATGCCAGATGAATTTGACCAATGAAATCCAATCCCCACTGCTGAAAAGGTGCGCTGACTTCAATTGGTTTGAGAGGCAAAGGCTGGAGCTTCTGCTTTCCTTGAAAAATTTGGCATTCGTGATAATTTTTGATAGCCTTATATACATCTGAAAATAATGAAGGCCAATAATATCGTGCCCTTAGAATCTTGTTTGCTGTAGTCTTCCAAAACAGATGACCCCCATGGTCCCCTCTATGAAAATCGTCCATGACTCTTTTGGCTTCCTCCTCGACCAAACAATTTAATAACATTCCACCAGGGTCTTTCCAAAACAATGTTGAATCTAGTATGCAAAATTTTGCAGGCTTAAATTTCAAAGTTCTACTTCTATTTCTCGGCATTCCAGGAGGTGAAGATAAATGTTGAAGTACATATAAAATTTCAGCGTACCAAGGAGAGGAAAGAAACATTTTAGATACCTGAATGGATGGGTTCTCCTCATCTTCATCGGACATGGCAACAATCAAATTTATGTCTAGAACTTGCAGATTTGTTTCAGCCATTAGCTTGGCGAGTTGTTGACATTTGATCATCTTGGTGGGTTTGATCTCTACATCATAATCTAACACCGCAGCAATCCACTTACCCCTTCTACCTTCTGGATCTGCCTATACTAAAATATCTTTAAGTGCTGCGTTAGGAACATAAGCTAGAATATGTGAATGCAATATATACACACGGAAATCTTTCAAGGCCTTAACAAGCGCACATTCTTGCTTCTCAATGATGTTATATTTCAATGCTCCATCTCTAATAATCTGACTGAAAAAAGCAATGGGCTTTTCAACACCTTCTCTTTTCTGCATTAGTAGAACTGCCAAAGTGTGCTCAGAAGAAAATGAGAACAAAATAATATCCTGACTGTAGTTGGGGCTAATCAAAATAGGAGCTGAAGAAAGAGCTAACTTCACTAAATTAAATGATTTCACCACCTCTTCAGTCCACTTTACCTGACTGTCCTTCTTGAGCATGCTTGTGATCTCTCTAAGATGCTCTACTAGGTTTGGAATGAAGCGACGTAGAAAATTCAGTTTATCATTGAAGGACTGAATTTCTTTATTGTTCCGGGGCTGTTCAATTTCCTGAATGGCTTCAAAACGTGCGGGATCAACATGGATGTCATCTTTAGATATGATGTGACCAAGAAGTTTTCCCTCATCCATGGCAAAAAGACTCTTTTTCGGATTCAGCGATATGCCAAATTTTCTGCACTTTTCGAAAACAATTTTCAAATGATACAAATGTTTCTCATCAAAATTTGAAAACACGGTTAAGTCATCAAGATAAACCACTAAAAATACCTCTTTCTCATTGGTGAAAGCTACGTCCATTGCATGCTGAAAGGTGGCTACTGCATTTTTCAAACCAAAAGGCATCTTTGCATAATGAAATGTTCCCCATGGAGTGGTGAACGTTGTCTTGTCACGGTCATCTTCATGCACTAAAATCTGATTGTATCCTGAATAACCATTGAGTAGTGACATCCTTGATGCTCCAACTACTCGTTGCAATATATGATCCATTTTGGGCAGTGGATAATTGTCTTTTAAAGACACCTTATTCAAATTTTTGAAGTCAATGCATAAACGGATCTCACCTGTCTTCTTCCTTACGGGCACCAAGTTTGATATCCAATCTGAAAATTCGATAGGCACAATGATTCCTAACTTATACAATCTATTTACCTCTTTCAAGATTGATGGAAGCAGTTTCGGATTGATTCTCCTCAAATTTTGACGAAAAGGCTTCTGATTTGGCTTAATAGGAATAGTATGTTGAATGATACTTGTGTCATATGTTTTAAGATCCAAGTAATCCCATGCAAAAACATCAGAAAATAAAGACTACAATTTCATATATTCAGCTTTTACCTTTGGTGACAATGACCTTGATAGCTTAACCATCTTGGGATTTTCAGCTGTCCCAATGTTTACCTCTTCAATACCCTTTTCAGTCGGTCTCAATGTCGGTTTGTGGGCCACATCATCTTGGTCAAATAGCTCTTCTAAAGGAATCAATCCCTTAGAAATAATGTTGTCCTTAAGTTGCAGTACGTCCATTTGATTTACTTGTATATTGTCATCACCATCATCGTTTTCAGTATCTATTGAGGAATCTTTGAACTTACCCTTATTTGTAGAAACTCATTGATCTCTTCATCATCTTGAAAAAATTGCCAACATCGCTGATTGTCTGGAACGGTGGGACGATGCTTCACATGAATCTCAAATTTGTTGCTAGAATTCATTGGAATTTTTCAGTTTCTTGCTGCCTTAGCAAGTCCATTAGCAACACCATTTTGTAGGCGAGGCACACATGTCAAGGTATGATCACAAAACAACTTCAAAATATCTAAGACTGCATTTCGATATGCCCTCATGCGAGGATGTTTTGCCTGAAACTCACCCTTAACTTGCTTTATCACCAACTCGGAATCACCATAGACCGCAATCTTTTTTTCTTTCAGCTTTCTAAGAATTTTTAGGCCAGCAATGAGAGCCTCATATTCCGCCTCATTATTTGAACAATCAAATGCTAGTTTATAGGAGCACACTCTCACCTTGCTTGGAAATTTATCTCGAGTAGAAAAAGGACTTCGAATCCACACACCAATACCAGCACCATCACTACCTACTGTGCCATCGAAATCCATGGTCCAAAGACCATCTTCATCCTCCTCCAAGTGCTGAAATTATACTGCCTCTGATTTTTCTATTTGCTGCCTCTTATCTTCAGCTGTTTGCTCCATGGTAGCTTGCTTTTCTCCTCTTTCGTTTTGTAGAATTTCTCTGAAATTTTCGGTGATCTCTGGTATATCTTCCGCCTGAACTAACTGACTATCTAGATCATTAAAACTATCAACAAGTAAAACAAAAGACTCCAAATCTGTATGTACATAATTTACAGGGTGATTGATTGGCTTCTCTTTGCTAGTTATCATGTATTTCATCTTTTGCTCTCGATATAGCTTTCTCATTTGACCAAAGACTGGAATTGTGGCATAAGAAAAGTCTAATTGTAGAGTACCCTTCAACTTAGCTCCCCAAGATCTCGAAAGCAGCATACCAAAACGTGGAGGAATGTCGGCCACGACCACATCCATCAAGACATTCTTTGCTGGGATTTGGTCTAAGCTAACAACCAAATCTTTAATGAGCCCGATACATCTCACACGGATGGAATCAAATGAATACAAATCATGATATTTTCTGGTAATGTCTAACCCCAACTTCTCCATGATCACCTTTGGCATCAAATTGTGCGAAGCACCCGAATCAAACATGGCATTATGCAAAACATATTCACGCAATCTCAAACTGATATAAAAGGGAGGAACATCACTATCAGGGGACTGACCATCCAATGCTGGTCCAAAAATCAATTCTGGCTGATCATCTTCAACATTCACCGTGTCCAACATGGGATCAAAATTCAGAATTTTAGAGACTTGACTTCGGTAGCTGCTGTTTTTCATGATTTCAGTCAAAGGAATAGATATTTTTCATTTTGAAATTTCATTTTCCAAGCTAAATGCTAAAACTTTTTCGACTTCTTTGACCGAAACCTCTTTCCTATCTTTGATTATAGCTTCCTGATTCATCCTTTCTGCTGCTGATATCTTGCTAGTTGTGGGATCAATTGTCTCTTTTCCTTTCTTCGGCGGTATTGGTGAATCCGTCTTTGGTGCTGTAGCTTCCTCTCTTTTCTGAATTGGATTGATGGTCACATCTCAGTTTCTTAATGAACACTGCTTCTGTTGAGTGGACAAGGCATTCAAATATCCTCTTTGGTAATCATTTAAATATGCATCATTAGCTAAGATAAAATCTTCATCTTGTTGGGTACCTGAACTTTCTCCATACTCTTCTTCTTTGGTGATGTAAATAGGCATATCATCAAGAGTAAAGAAGTGGTTTTGGTCCCCTACTACATCAGCATCTTCATCTAAATCTTGACTCACAAAATTCTGCAAAAGAGGAGTCTTGATTGGTTGCTGGGCTGCTGGCTCTTGTACTCTTGGTTCATGCTACTTAATTCTGTACTGAGGTTGTTGTTGGCCATGGTAATTTGGATTACGAATCTGCGGTTCTGATTTGTCAAGGCTCAGTCTTTTGAACATCTCACGAAGCCAAGGTGGTTCTGATGATGTAGATTCTTCCTTGATAGTCACTCTTTTCTCTGCCTTCAAACGTGCTCTCTTGTTGTTCAGATTTGTCTCAACATTGACAACAATCTTTTGTATATCCTCTAAAGTAGGCGGATCTCTATCCCGTAATGAATAGGCCATCTCCAGATCAAAGCCATCTGTGAATTTGAGAAGAGCTGATTTTCTAGATGGTCTTAAGTCATCCGAAATAGCATTATAAACTGTATTGAACCTGATAATGTAGTCTTGGACAGACTCACCATGATTGCGTTTGATATTATTGTACTCAGCATTGATCTGAAGCAGATCCTTTTTGAGTTCCCAACGATCGAGAAACTGCTTCTGAAGTTCAGCTAACGTAGGTATACTTCTAGCTCCCAAGCCTCTGAACCATTTTCTTACCTCTCCTCCGAATGTTTGTACAAACAATCGCATAGTTACATCCTCTTCATCAATCTCATATAAATCATAAAAATTTGTCATTTTGTCTATGTGCTGCTGAGCGGACACACTTTGAGGAGTGCCATCAAATAAAGGAATCTTACTCTGATAGTCCGCGGGCATATCATGCAATTGTTGAGGTAAAGCAAGAGGTGCAAAGCGAGTAGCCATTGCTCTAGGTGGATTTACTCTAGGTGTTGTTGGCAGAGTGGATGTCGCTACTATATGAGGAGTATGAGGAGGTGTATGCGGAGGAGAAGCAATGTGGGATGAATAAGGGGAATTAGCTGCAGATTCGGAGTAGGTAATTATACGCTGCACAGGAATGGTAGGAATGAAAGGCGGTTCACTAGGAATTCTAGAGGTAGATGCTGTGACGGTGGATCCAATGTTTGCAGATACGGCTTCTAAGAACTCAACAAGATTGGCTGCTTGGATGCTGGTCTGAAGGTGCCTCAAGATAAAATTGTCAATTAATTTATTGTGCCTTTCAAATTCAAGAGCTGCAGCAAAGTTAGGATTTGGAACAATAGAATCGAGAGCGTTTTCGGACTTGGTTTTAAACAATGACAATTCAAACCTTACGTCGAAAGGAAGTTATTCAAGGTATTCAAAAATTGCGGGACATGAATGAGATTTAACCAAAGGAGTCGCCGAGCTTTCTTAACGGAGGATTATTCGAATCAAATTTGGATTTTCATATATAGGAGGTGGATTCGGATCTGGATTAGCTCTTGTATGTCTTTTTGAATCCAGTGTGTTTATCAAAAGATCAAAGGAACTAAAATGATTCAGCCAATTGTTTGCTAGACTCAATCATCCAAGGGTCTAGAATGAACAAAAGTACTGGGGTGATTTGCAAATCAAGTTTCCACAATCTAACCGGAGATCGACTGAAGAAACATTTATCTACTTCTGCTTATGCATAGCAAGAGCGTTTCGAAAACTACCTGGCGTGACTTCAGACTCCGTCTAAGACTTGTGAAACAAACTCATGAACAAGCAAACCATGTGAGATTTTTCCCCAATATGGTCGCCACTATGTTAGCACTCAAATCTACCTTAGGCTGAAATAAGGTGAGACTCAAGGCCACATCAAACCACGCTCACCCTCATAACTAGCCCTACGAGGATAGGAGAGGGCTCTCTCCGGGTCAAACTCAGCAAAAGATAATTGAAGAGGCTCGAGATGACCAAATTTATGACTGATTTTAGGCTAGGTATGAAGTACAAAGAGTTTAGAATTGAGTTTTAGTAATTTTGTTGAAATCAAGGGAAAGGCAAATTTGGGTGCGGGGATGAGGCACAGTTTTTGCAGAGGTCTACTTGGGGCAAGATAGGCGATTGTTTTGATGCCTTAATGCAGGTGATATGGGTAGATAAGACTGGTGAGGGGCTAAGGAGAGCAAGGGAGTCTCAAGGATTCTCCTTAAACTGAAGAAAACATAGAAGATTAAACAAATTTAAAGGCAAAGCATAGCAATTTCATGGATTCTACCTTAACACTTCATTTGTTTAATAACAGAAGATTCAATAGAGATAGTGATGCACATACACAACTTACAAGTACTGAGAGAAAAACACCATCAACACATAAAGCCACATGGATCCCAAATAGTGTTGCAAAACCCTGGTCTTTCCTTTGCCAAAAATGCTGATAAGATATGTACAATATGGTGTCAAGCTATTCCCAAGAGTCCAACACTGAAAATGACTAAGAAAATACATAATAGATGCAAGTTAACACATTCCCTTGTCTCTAGGGGTTGAGCTCATCATCCTAGGAGCTGTTTCAACCGATTCTAAACTAAGCACTACAATCTAGGCAGTCAAAACAACTTGCCTCTATAAGCTAGGAAACCAATTCATTCATTACATTTTTGCTATTTTATGAATGAATCATCTAGAATAGGTAAATAAGTGTCATAAAAACATGAATATCCAATAATTACATCAAGGAGGGTGAAAAATCCCATCACAAGTCAAAACAGGTGAAACTAGCTTGATTCGCTGAGCTGAGGAGGAAAACTGAGTCAAAACACCCTGTGCGCCACGCGCCTGAGCCCTCTGCGCCGCGCGCTGTTCCAGCTGCTATTGGGGTACTTCCTGGAATCCAAATTGAGCACAGGTTGGCTTGTTGGAAAGGCCTAAATGTCTACTTTCCAAACCAAGTAGAATTTTCCAATTTGGTGTCCATTTGACTCTCCAAAAGTGAATTCTCCCATAATTACTACCTGCTGATGCAAAAAGTGGCAGAAATGTGATTTTCATGATGTTTTTTGAGCTTTTGATCACCCAAAACTTGATGAAATTCCTTGGAAATTTCTGAGAATGCGTATTTCATCATGAGAAATCCCAAAATGTAAGCCACCTATGATTTGGAACTCCCCATCTTGTGGGTCGCGTGCTGAGTGCGACGTATAGAACCCAAAAACCTGTTTCGTAAGCCAAAAAATTTTGAAATGACAAAATTTTCTCCAAATTTGCCCAAAATTGGAGTGAAGACCCTCCATCATGTATCATGCTCAACTAGTGAAGCCTCGACCAAAACTCGAAGCAGATCAGGCCTTTTGCATTGTTTTTGTGCTTTGCTCAAACGCCTTTTGAGGACCTTCATTCTCGCTTTGCAAACATGCATGCGAGCCCAATAGTGAGTCTTCATGTGGCGAAGCATGTCCTTGTCCCTGTTTGCCTTCGCCAACAACTTTTCCAAGTGAGAGTTCACCTGGATAAGCATTGATTCCCGATCAATCGATGTCAAATCACCGGGTCTCCTACGAGCCAATTCCCGATCTTCACGAATCTTGCGCAGCTCATAAAGTTCATGCTCATCCTCCAACTTCTTGTTGCGCTGCTCTAAGTAGTTTATCACCCATTTAGCCATTTTCAATTTCTTTTGCAGCGACTTATTCTCGGCCCTTTTCTCTCTGATGATCTCTTTGAGCTCTGAATTGGGTGAACTAGCATCAACATCAATGATACCGGTATCCTGAACTCCTGAAGGACCCTCATCAACCATGGGTCTCTTCCCCCTGTCCTGACTCTGTACCTGTGCTATGGATTGAAGCGAGACCCCTTCCACATGATGTGGAGATAATACTCGCTCTGCTGATGATGTAACGAGACCCCTTCCACCCCGAGTGGAGATAGTACTCATCGTGCAGCTGCAAATAAGGCCCTCGGGCCTTTCTGATATGTCACATATGCTGGAGCATCAACATGCTCGGTCTCATGAATGTCAAATTGGTGTGAAGGCCCTCCCTCATCATGGACGATCTCTGGAGGAGGCTATAGCGTGGAAAAGAAATCACGGGAGATGAAATCCTCCCAAGAAATACCCTGCTGTGCCAACTGATGCATCACTATGATTTTGATCAATGCATAGTGATATATGCTCCTGTGCTGATGTGCCGGGGTCTTCCTCTGTACTAAGGGTACCATCCTCTCTATGCCAAAAAACGGAATGCTCATCATACGTACCCATGTGAAATGCATCAACAAACGTACATGGTACACATAGAGACGTGAAAATCTGCCCTCACAGCTGAAATACCGAATGATGAGTTTCATCAATTGTGCAAACTCATCTTTTAGGTATCTGAAAGGAAAGGCAGTGCTCAAGTGTCTGATATGTGCAGGCTTGACATATGGCTCATAATAATATCGGTCCAGCATCTGACGTTTACTCCATTCCTCCCCCACATTTGGTATTCCGGTGGCCTGAGAAATAGTGTCGGGTGACAAAGTGAAATCCACTCCGGCAAGGTTCACATGACCATCCTATAATTTAAGGACAAATAGACGGACAAGTTCCCGATGATGCTGAGTTTGTGAGATCATCTCACAATATTGGTAACACGCTTGGCGCCGAAAACAATCCATGGCAAGCGGGCAAGCTTGCAATTGAGCCAAAGAGGTAGGCTCCTCCCTAACATGCTGTCCACTCTTGCCACCCCTGTGATACCTTTGTGGCACATTAGGCACATTGACCCCCGGTGTAGAGTCACTATCATAATCCTTCTCATATTCAGACTCGGTGTCTGACATTTTCTCTAAAAACAAGGTGGCCAGAATATATATATTTGCTGATATGAAACTGTGTGCTAAAAGTTGACTGTTGAATTTTTGTCTCTTTATCAAAATGCTAAGAATTTAGGCATGAGGAGAGGTGATTTGAGTGGCTTCTTGGTGAATTTGTAGGCACAAACCCTATGCGTTGCGCGCTCTGAATGTGTCGCGCCTGTGTTAATTTACACAGGAGAAAGTGGCCTGATGCGCCGCGCACCTCTGGAACCGACCAACTACTCACGAACTCGCCTCAAACTTGCAAAATCACCCTTCAATGATACTCTTAGCTCTCAAAATGTGTAATGGGTTGGAAATGAGGAGAAATCACTTGATATAGCATCCATTTTGATTTTTGCTCAATGAAAACCCATTTTTCTTATGTTTGGATGTTGACATTTTTTCGAAATTAATAGGCTCTGACCTTTTTGGTTTCCTTCATAAAATAGGTTGAAATGATGAGTTTCTCTGATAATTTTTTGCAGTTATAGCTCTGATATGGTTTAGCAAAGGAGACCAGGGCTGCACTTGAACAATTGAAGAACTGAAAATTTTGACAATTTTTACAAAAATGAGGGGCGACTTGCCTTCAAAACAGAGTTTTGTAGAGAAGTCCTTATTCAGCTGTAAAATGGTGACAATTATTGAAGTGATGATTTATCAAAGGCATCCCTCTGGCCTGCTAGTCTTCTAAGACTTTTCAGGACTAAATTACCTCAAACCCTAGACCTAGACCTAAAAGTTTTTAAAAAAATGACTTGTGAAGCTTTATGACTCATCCTAAACCAGCACTGATATGCACAAGGGGAATGAATGACATAGACCACTCCATCAGAGTTATGGCATGCCTAATGAAATGCAACCGATGAAAACAGATGGGACACCTAAAACATGAAATGCAAAAAAGAGCTTTGATCTCTGATGGAGGGATAACTAGACCGACTCTAACAAACTAAACTTCCATAGCTCTGTAGGGAAATAAGGCAGCTCTGTAGGGTTTTCCAGAGCTAAGAACCGTTATCATTCAAAAACTCAGAGACATCTATTCTTATTGTTGTTGGTAATATCTATCTTCCTAAAGCAACTGTCCTCTTCTCGATATATTCAAAACATGGTGAGTCATTCCCAGCTTTAAGTTCATCTTTAAAAGCATGAGACTACCATTCTGGTATAGATTAGAGTTTTATTTATACTGTAAAAACTATATCATTCTTGCTTCAAGACACGAAGCTGCAAATAAATACCAAAGATCACTTTAGAGTTTTATTTATACTGTAAAAACTATCTCATTCTCGCTTCGAGACATGAAGCTGCAGATAAATACCAAAGATCACTTTTGTACATTCCATTTGGAGCCCAATATAACACTCTAAACTATTTTTCTATGGAAACCAAATCCAAGAAACTAAAATTGCCATCACATTGTGATCCCATATGGGTTGAAGCCTCCTCTCTCTGATAAAATCCTCAAGCTTGTTGAATCCATTACCAACCTCTTCCTAGAAGAGTGAAAGTAGATCGGCCCCTGCTTGCAAGATAAGTTGAGGGTGCTTTGCATTTAAATGTTGTGGTTTCTGCGATGATCCCTTAGGCTTGTTGATTCCATTTCCAGCCTCTTCTTAGGAGTGAAAGTAGATCGGCCCCTGCCTGAGGGATAAGTTGAGGGTGCCTTGCATTGAGATGTTGTCAGTGGAGATTGCCGCAGTGATCCCTCATGCGAGTCTAGTCTTTGCTGCAACGAAAGTTGAGGATACACATGTGAGTATTTCCATTTTAGTTGGGATCCATTCCTCTGAATTTTAAAGGGCCTTCATACCATTCCCAAGATTTCCAAATATGACCTGAAATATTTTCTATCGATGGTAAGTGCATGCCGATTATATTTAAAAAATCTTATTCAACATTTACCATTGCACAAAGCTCATTTTTTGTTACTTGAATATAAATCCATTCTTGATTTCAAGTCTAAGAGGTATCTAGTAATGGTTATGCTTCCAGAACCATAAGAAGATCATGATGAACAACATGAAATTGTAGTCCATAAATCTCAATTTCTTTTGGATTTATTTGAGCCACTTGCTTATGTAGAAGTCGATGTTTTACAAGGATGTTTTAAACTGCAACCATTCCTTCTGCAATTAGGAGATTCGGTATTGCGAAGATTCACTTGTTTATACTCTGCTATAGAAGAAAGCCTGTCATCCATATCATTAAAACTCTCCTCTTGCAAAGCATTTAAAATATTTTCCCTTAGATGAAATAGAGGAACAGTCATACCGGAATCCTCCACATATATAGCTAAATCCTTGAAATCCATGTTTCTAGACATTTGATCATTTCAACTTGGCAAAGGGGATATTTTTCGAGAGGGCATAGAGAAATTTTATCATGCTCTTGAGATTCTTCAAATTTTCTCTTAAAATAACCTAAAAGTTGTAAAAAAGAAAGTTAAGGGTCTTGCTGAAGCATCGAGGATGAAATTTGAACACTAATTGAACTGGTACTCGCACATCAACAAGCTTCGTCAATCCTAAGAACAGGGAAAAAAAATCATTTTGTAATGGATTAAAAATTGAGGCCACAATCTTATTGAAACCATTGACAACTTCCCAATTTCAATGTCAAATTCATGACCGTTGAGCATGACAAGCTTCATGTTAGAAGTAAAGCCCTTTTTCTCCTTCCCTCATACTAATTATTATTATGAAAATAATAGTAACAACACCCATATTCCTAGTCTAGGGCCCTTTTCATGTACATTGGTAAAGGCCTTGAGAGTTTTATTAGTTTGGGATGAAATAAAATTCATATCAAGCTACCAAGTGGTACACCTTGGAGCATATTCAAGCTAAGCTTCCCCAACTGACAGGATAATTGTTGGTGATCAATGACTCTTGAAAGGGAAGGTTTGACCTTGGAAGGAGTCAGAGATTGACTAAGTCTATTAATTGAATAAATTGTGTCTATGAGAGAATTAAAGGAGATTTTAAGTATGTTCACACTGTAATCATTGTATCAAAGGTGCAGAGTTTCATAGAATCATAAGTGTAGGATCTTCAATGCAGTGGTGAGTTTCATTCATGCATCATAACTACAATTTGGTGTTGTATCGTAGATAGGTTTATAGCATAATTCCTATTTAGCCTAATAGCATACTGGTTTAGAGCACCAATTAGCCTATAGCATATTGGTTTCCATTTTGCTAATTTAGGGAACAATTCCTTGTAAGAAAGGAGGAAGAGGTGAGAATAATACTAGGTGACAAGTGGCAAGTAGGAATGTATCACAGTGTATTTGCAAACATCTAATTGTAACTCCTGCGTTTAGGAGACAAACAACCAGTATTGATCCCATTGCTTTTTCCATCATTTACTCCATTACTTGACTTCATTATATTTTGGACTTTGTGTACTACAATATATCTGTATTTGTGGCATTCCTATTTTGTAGTATTCCTTTTATTTTTTAAATTCGACCTATATTACTTCAACGAAAAGGAGAAATTAGTTACAGTTGATATCATCATCTTATTTTCATAAGCCTTCTCATCTTTGTTTGTAAGAACATATAAGATATTTGGAAAAATCTTGCCATCTTTTTAGCAATAGTTCAATCTATTGTCAATTCATTAGCACAAGCTAATGTGCATCTTTTACCCATCTGAGCTAATGTGAGTTGGGATGAGTTTAGGTTGGTAACTTAAGTTCTTTTTCCAATTGAAGCAATAAAAGGTTATTTTGGTTGCTATTATCAATGACCGTATATGCTAGTTGGTGCTTGATTTGACAGTTCTATGTACAAAGACTTTCCTTGTTGCTAGAAAGGTTATATTTTGGCATTAGCATCAAGTGTGGATCAATGTAGCTGGGATTTTTGACATCAACCTCTAAGTCTCCAACCTCTCAATAATGCCTAGAAGGAAGTATTTTTCCTTTTGGAGCTCTTTGGCCTAAATGTTTGACATTCCTCATTGGAATGGGCAAGCTTCCTATGATAGATGCCATATTTCTTCTTCCCACAGTGGGTAGAGTGTATGGAAAAGGTTTCTCCTTTGTTCTACCCAAAATTGTTGGGTTGAGTAATTAGTAGAAAGAAAATGAGAACAAAATTCCCTTCATCTGAATGAATTGAATGGCCTTATGTAACTTGTCTTCAATCTTGAAACTAATTTGCATAAAATGATCCAAGGAGGAAATAGAAGAAACTCTAACTTATTTCTAATACTAGGGAACAACCAACAAAATAATTTGGTGTAGAGGGTATATTTTGGGCCCTTTGAGACTCTACCTTGAGTTGGGAGAGAGATCCATATCTCGCTCTCCATTCCTATAAAGATCTAGCC
Source organism: Pinus taeda (assembly GCA_000404065.3). Classification (NCBI taxonomy): domain Eukaryota; kingdom Viridiplantae; phylum Streptophyta; class Pinopsida; order Pinales; family Pinaceae; genus Pinus; species Pinus taeda. The sequence goes on from APFE031335618.1 coordinate 219,786, forward strand.
TCCTTGGGTCATTTTGGTTGAAAGAAATATTGAGACTTTAGTTCCAACATTTCAGGATCATACATAGGAACAATTTTATGTTGGCCATCATCATGAGTGTTGTGGACAGGGGGCTATTTTATATTGGAAATTAAAGCTACCCGAATATAATTTGTAGTTATGAGAACAACCTCCTTTGAAGATCAATTATTATAACTATGAATAGTAAGAGAAAATCCTGGAGATGATTCTACTCACTGTGTAGTTCATTAATTATGGGTTTGCAGAAGTCCTCTTGTATGCCTGGATATTGGTTAGTTCTTCCAATATGACAAGACTATTTATCTTCAATAAGGATGCCTTCAACAAATGGAATGGACCTTTCTACCTTTGTCTCATATGGTTCACAAAATGGCTTGATAATATGATCAGCCTTCTTTTCTTCCTCATCAAAGTCCATGTCATGTGTAGGATGACTGTCAAAGAAAAAAATATAGAGTCATGCACTGTTCTATTCAAACTTAATAGGTAATGTTGATTGGAGATGCACATCATTATGGGTACCAAAGTTTCTACCATATTCAAAATCACAGATAGAAATGTTGGTCTCTTGAACCTTAGGGGATCTTCGGGATTTCCCTTCATTAATGAGTGTCTTATTACTCTCATTCTCAGGGAAACTAGAACTATATTCTGGTCCACTATCTCCATCTGCACTCAGGATTTTGTCATATGTTGGTTGAATTTAAATTTTCAATTTTACAAAATCTTACCATATTTTAGCAACAATCTGATCTATTGTCAATTGATTAGAACAAGCTAATATGCATCTTTTACCCATCCAAGCTAATGTGAGTTGTGATGGTTTTAGGTTGGTAACTTAATTTGCTTTTCCAATTGAAGCAAGAAAATGTTATTTTGGTTGCCATTATCAATGACCATATATGCTAGTTTGTGCTTGATTTGACAGTTCTATGTACAAGGAGCTTCCTTGTTGATGGAAAGGATATATTTAGGAATTAGAATCAAGTGTGGATAAATGTAGTTGGGATTGTTGACATCAACATCTAAGTCTCCAAACTCTCAATAATGCTTAGAAAGGAAGTATTTTTCCTTTTGGAGCTCTTTGGTCTAAATGTTTGACATTCCTTATTGAAATGGGCAAGCTTCCTATTATAAGTGCCATATTTCTTCTTCCCACAGTGGGTAGAGGATATGGAGTTGGTTTCTCCTTTGTTCTACTCAATATTGTTGGGTTGAGTAATTAGTAGAAAGAAAATGAGGACGAAATTCCCTTCGTATAAAAGAATTAAATGGTCTTATGTAACTTGGCTTCAATATTGGAACCAATTTGCATAAAAGTCTATGAGGAGGAAATAGAAGAAACTCTAACTTATTTCTAATACTAGGGAACAACACACAAAAGGATTTGGTGTAGAGGGTATATTTTTGGCCCTTTTAGAATCTACCTTGAGTTGGGAGAGAGATCCATATCTGGCTCTCCATTCCTATAAAGATTCGGTCTCCTTGGGTCATTCTAGTCGAAGGAAATATTGAGACATTAGTTCCAACATTTTTGGATCAAACATAGGAACAATTTTATACTAGCCATCAACATCATTGTTGCAAACAAGGGGTTGTTTTATATGGGAAATTAAAGCTACCGGAATATAGTTTGTAGTTAGGAGAACAACCTCCTTTGAATATCAATTATCATAACTATGAACAATAAGAGAAAAAGCTGGAAATGATTTTGCTCACGGTGTAGTAAATCAATTATGGGTTTGCAGGAGTCCTCTTGTATGCCTGGATATTGGTTAATTCTTCCAATATGACAAGACTATTCATCTTCAATAAGCATGCCTTCAACAAATGGAATGGGAATTTCTGCCTTTGTTTCATATGGTTCACAAAATGGTTTGATAATATAATCAACCTTCTTTTCTTCCTCATCAGAGCCCATGTCGTGTGTAGGATGATTGTCAAAGAAAATAGGATCTTGAACTGCCTTGTTCAAACATAATAGGTAATGCTGATTGGAGATGCAAATAATTATGGATGCTAAAGTTTCTACCATATTCAAAATCACAAATAAGAGTGTTGGTCTCTTAAACCTTAGGGGATCTTCAGGACTCCCCTTCATTAATGAGTGCCTTATTACTCTTATTCTTATGGAAAATAGAACTATAGCCTGGTCCATTATCTCCATCTGCACTCAGGATTTGGTCATATGTTGGTTGAATTTCAATTTTCAATTTTGCAAAATCTTGCCATCTTTTAGAAACAGTTCGGTCTATTCTCAACTGATTACCAAAAGCTAATGTGTGTCTTTTACCATCCAAGCTAATGTGAGTTGTGATGAGTTTAGGTTGGTAACTTAAGTTCCTTTTCCAATTAAAGCAAGAAAAGGTTATTTTGGTTGCCATTATCAATGACCATATATGCTAGTTTGTGCTTGATTTGACAGTTCTATGTACAAAGACCTTCCTTGTTGATGGCAAGGCTATCTTTGGGCATTATCATCAAGTGTGGATCAATGTAGTGGGGATATTTGACGTCAACCTCTAAATCTCCAACCTCTCAATAATGCTTAGAAAGAAGTGTTTTTCCTTTTGGAGCTCATTGGCCTAAATGTTTGACATTCCTCATTGGAATGGGCAAGCTCCATATGATAGGTGACATATTTCTTCTTCCCATAGTGGGTAGAGGATATGGAATTGGTTTATCCTTTGTTCTACCCAATATTGATGAGCTAAGTAATTAGTAGAAAGAAAATGAGGAAAAAAATCCCTTCATCTAAAAGAATTGAATGGTCTTATGTAACTTGGCTTCAATATTGGAACCAATTTGCATAAAATGCTCCGAGGAGGAAATAAAAGAAACTCTAACTTATTTCTAATACTAGGGAACAACACACAAAATAATTTGGTGTAGAGGGTATATTTTGGGCCCTTTTAGAATCTACCTTGAGTTGGGAGAGAGATCCATATCTGGCTCTCCATTCTTATAAAGATCTTATTTCCTTAGGTCATTCTGGTCAAAGTAAATATTGAGACTTTAGTTCCAACATTTTTGGATTAAACATAGGAACAATTTTATGCTAGAAATCATCATCAGTGTTGCAGATAGGCGGTTATTTTATATGGGAAATTAAATCTACCCAAATATAATTTGTAGTGAGGAGAAAAATCTCGTTTGAAGATCAACTATCATAACTATGAACAATAAGAGAAAAACCTGTAAATGATTCTTCTCACTGTGTAGTTAATCAATTATGGGTTTGAAGAAGTCCTCTTGTATGCCTTGATATTGGCTAGTTCTTCCAATATGATAAGACTATTCATCTTCAATAAGGATGCCTTCAACAAATGGAATGGACCTTTCTGCCTGTGTCTCATATGGTTCACAAAACGACTTGATAATATGATCAACCTTCTTTTCTTCCTCATCTGAGTCCATGTCATATGTAGGATGACTGTCAAAAAAAAAAATTAGGATCTTGCACTGTTCTATTTAAACTTAATAGGTAATTCTGATTGGAGATACACACCATTATGGGTGCCAAAGTTTCTACCATATTCAAAATCACAGATAGGAGTGTTGGTCTCTTGAACATTAGGGGATATTTAGGATTTCCCTTTATTGATGAGTGTCTTATTAATCTCATTCTCAAGGAAACTAGAAGTATAGTCTAGTCCAATATCTCTATCTACACTCAGGATTTTTTCATATGTTGGTTGAATTTTAATTTTCAATTTTGCAAAATCTTACCATATTTTAGCAACAGTGGGATCTATTGTCAATTGATTAGAACAAGCTAATATGCATCTTTTACCCAACCAAGCTAATGTGAGTTGTGATGCGTTTAGGTCGCTAACTTAAGTTTCTTTTCCAATTAAAGCAAGAAAATGTTATTTTGGTTGCCATTATCAATGACCATATATGCTAGTTTGTGCTTGATTTGACAGTTCTATGTGCTTGATTTGACAGTTCTATGTACAAAGAGCTTCCTTGTTGATGGAAAGGATATCTTTAGGCATTAGCATCAAGTGTGGATCAATGTAGTTGGGATTGTTGACATCAACCTCTAACTCTCCAACCTCTCAATAATGCTTAGAAAGGAAGTATTTTTCCTTTTGGAGCTCTTTGGTCTAAATGTTTGACATTCCTTATTGGAATGGGCAAGATTCCTATTATAGGTTCCATATTTCTTCTTCCCACAGTGTGTAGAGGATATGGAATTGGTTTCTCCTTTGTTCTACCCAATACTGTTGGGCTAAGAAATTAGTATAAAGAAAATGATGACGGAATTCCCTTCATCTAAAAGAATTGAATGGTCTTATGTAACTTGGCTTCAATATTAGAACCAATTTGCATAAAATTCTCTGAGGAGAAAATAGAAGAAACTCTAAGTTATTTCTAATACTAGGGAACAACACATAAAAGAATTTGGTGTAGAGGGTATATTTTGGGCCCTTTTAGAATCTACCTTGAGTTGGGAGAGATATCCATATCTGGCTCTCCATTCCTATAAAGATATCGTCTCCTTGGGTCTTTCTGGTCAAAGGAAATATTGAGACTTTAGTTCCAATGTTTCTAGATCAAACATAGGAACAATTGTATGTTGGACATCAACCTCATTGTTGCGGACTGGGGGTTGTTTCATATGGGAAATTAAAACTACCCAAATATAGCTTGTAGTTAGGAGAACAACCTCCTTTGAAGATCAACTATCATCACTATGAACAATAAGAGAAAAACCTGGAAATGATTCTGCTCACTGTGTAGTAAATCAATTATGGGTTTGCAGAAGTCCTCTTGTATACCTAAATATTGGTTATTTCTTCCAATATGAAAAGACTATTCATCTTCAATAAGGATGCCTTCAACCAATGGAATGGAAATTTATGCCTTTGTCTCATATGTTCAAAAATGGCTTGATAATATAATCGACCTTCTTTTCTTCCTCATCAGAGTCCATGTCATATGTAGGATGACTATCAACGAAAAACATATAGGATCTTGCACTGTCTTGTTCAAACTTAATAAGTAATTTTGATTGGAGAAGCACATCATTATGGGTGACAAAGTTTCTACCATATTCAAAATCACAGATAGGAGTGCTGGTCTCTTGAACCTTAGGGGATCTTTAGGAGTTCCCTTCATTAATGAGTGCCTTATTACTCTTATTTTGAAGGAAACTAGAACTATAGTCTGGTCCATTATCTCCATCTTCATTCAGGATTTTGTCATATGTTGGTTGAATTTCAATTTTCAATTTTGCAAAATCTTGTCATCTTTTAGCAACAATTCGATATATTCTCAACTGATTCGCACAGGCTAATGTGCGTCTTTTACCATCCAAGCTAATGTGAGTTGTGATGAGTTGAGGTTGGTAACTTAAGTTCCTTTTCCAATTGAAGCAAGAAAAGGTTATTTTGGTTCCCATTATCAATGACAATATATGTTAGTTTGTGGTTGGTTTGACAGTTCTATGTAAAAAGAGCTTCCTTGTTGATGGCAAGGCTATCTTTGCGCATTAGCATAAAGTGTGGATCAATGTAGCGGGGATTGTTGACATCAACCTCTATGTCTCCAGCCTCTCAATAATGCTTAGAAAGGAAGTATTTTTCCTTTTGGAGCTCTTTGGCCTAAATGTTTGACATTCCTCATTGGAATGGGCAAGCTCCATATGATAGGTGCCATATTTCTTATCCCCACAGTGGGTAGAGGATATGGAATTGGTTTCTCCTTTGTTCTACTGATTATTGTTGGGATAAGTAATTAGTAGAAAGAAAATGAGAATGAAATTCCCTTCATCTGGAAGAATTGAATGGTCATATGTAACTTGGCTTCAATCTTGGAACCAATTTGCAAAAAATGCTCCAAGGAGGAAATAGAAGAAACTCTAACTTATTTCTAATACTAGGGAATAACACACAAAATAATTTGGTGTAGAGGGTATATTTTGGGCCCTTTTAGAATCTACCTTGAGTTTGGAGAGAGATCCATATCTGGCTCTCCATTCCTATAAGGATCTGGTCTCCTTGGGTCATTTTGGTCCTAGTAAATATTGAGACTTTAGTTCCAACATTTCTGGATCAAACATAGGAACAATTTTATGTTGGCCATCAACATCATTGTTGCAGATAGGGGGTTGTTTTATATGGGAAATTAAAGCTACCCAAATATAATTTGTAGTTAGGAGAACAACCTCCTTTCAAGGTCAATTATCATAAATATGAACAATAAGAGAGAAACCTGTAAATGATTTTGCTCACTATGTAGTTAATGAACTATGGGTTTGAAGAGGTCCTCTTGTATGCCTAGATATTGGTTAGTTCTTCCAATATGACAAGGTTATTCATCTTTAATAAGGATGCCTTCAACAAATGGAATGGACCTTTCAGCTTGTGCTCATATGGTTCACAAAACGACTTGATAATATGATCAACCTTCTTTTCTTCCTCGTCAGAGTCGATGTCATATGTAGGATGACTGTCAAAGCAAAAAATATAGGATCTTCCACTGTTATATTCAAACTTAACAGGTAATGCTGATTGAAGATGCACATCATTCTGGGTGCCAAAGTTTCTAATATATTCAAAATCACATATAGGAGCATTGGTCTCTTGAACCTTAGGGGATCTTCAGGATTTCCCTTCATTAATGAGTGTCTTATTACTATCATTCTCAGGGAAACTAGAACTATAGTATGGTCCATTATCTCCATATGCACTTACGATTTTGTCATATTTTGGTTGAATTTCAATTTTCTAGTGTAGAAAAATGGCATGGCATGATACCCCTGTCATCACATGCTAACTCTTCTCGGGTGATTGCAATATTGGTAGAAAGTTGTTTCCTACCCTCCTATTGATATTTCACCTTTGCATTTTGGATCTTTTCTCACACTATCAATCATTTGGAAATATGGATTGTTTTCAATAGGGAATAAAATGAAGAGAAATGTAGCATATCCCTGTCCAAGTGTAGCAAGCCAGCTAAGCAGGCCAAAAAACTTGTAGGAAACTGTTCTTTGTCTTCTTCAATAGGGTGGTCATTAACACTGTGTCAAAATGAGTATTGGCTTGACTACAACATCCCACTGTTTTCACTTCACAATCTGTCTTAGGAATAGACCTCTCCTTATCTCTGCCACACTCATCATCAACATCAAAATGTAGCTTAGGTGTTATATTTCTCTTTTGCTCATTCTCAGAATGCAATTTTGAGCCGCCAAATGTGTTTGCATGAATGGAAATAGCTTTATTACCTTCATTTATCCTTCTACATGATCTGTTAATCTACATGTTTATGAGGGTGTCCTATTATTGCATTCTTCTTTGCTTCACTTTACCCTAGATTTAGCTTTGGCATTTTCTAGGAGTTGCATTTGCATTCCCACATTGTACTTGTACTACTTAGGAGAGGCCCTCATCATTGGTCAAGTTAGGAGAGGCAATCAGAACTCATAGCAGAGGCCTTTGCCCAGATTTGATTACATCCCTTCCAGTTTCAAAATATAAAACAAAGTTATTCTCAAGAAGGAAAAACAGAGATGATCAATAAGCATATTGTTTTTATCCTCCTTTGTTTTTTGGTGTTTGTATTCTGGCCTCTATTTTTCTTATGATGGAGTACATTTTATATTTGTTTTCCTCAGGAAACACTTTTCCAATTGAATAGGGTTGGGGGAAAAAGGTTGGTAGCATTTTGTAGTAATAAAAATCATTAATTTCATCCCTTTAGAACATACTCTCGAGTTCACCAGCGAACTCCAGGAAAAACTCCTTGTCGTGTGACTAATAACTAGTATGGATGGCAAGAAGTTGCAAATATATTCAGTTTGTCTACAAAACACATCTAGTCAATAGGAAACAAAGTCATTGTAGAATAGTGACATTAGCATAAACATTTGTACTTTTCCTTAGTATAGTAAGGTATGTCTTATGGATTTGTTTTGAGAGGTTTTTGCATTTCTAATGAGGATGCAAAGTATCGAGTTACTAGGAATATGAAAACCATTTAACTCCTAAATTGTGGAAATGTAAAAAAGAAGACAACAAAATCCATACAAAAATGAAAGGACAGGAAAAAATTAAGAAGCTAAGTTGACAGGTTTGAAATTCAAATTCTAGTTGCTACTAAATTGCTAATAAATTATGTTGCATGGGTACATCTAAGACTTATACTTCTACACTAAACTTCTTTTGTCATACCTATAGACAACTCCTCCATACAAAGCAAACTCATCCTTTTATCTATACTGAAGAACAAGAATATACGTTGAAACCAGTGTTTTCCCCCAATGGCTTTACCCCAACAATGTATATAGGTGCAACAACCGAAATACTTCAAGAACATTAATAGGAATGTTGTTTGTCAAATTGAGAGACCATGCCAAAACATTAGATTTCATTGTCGGATTCTTTTCCTTTAGCATCGTGGATGGAAGTAATCATTAGAATCCTCATAGCAGGCTGGCCCTTAGGAGTTCAATTGGTCTCTGTACTAAATGTGTCATTATCAAAGTCCTTATTTGATATGTTCTCTTGAGATTTAAGATTTGACACGTGACCCAATGGATTTAATCCAAGTACCTTCCACCCCATCGGATGACTTTCATGCATACTATGAGGAACATAATGTATAGATGGAGGGAGATCTATAAATGGTACCATACCATCATCCATATTTGACCCATTGAAACCACTTCTGAGAACATGAGGACTAGTCAAAGAACCATTCTTATTGTACACAAGTTCTATCTTGCCACCAGAATATATAGATGATGAGTCACCATTATAATCAATATAGAAAAAATCAAACCCAAGGCCTGAGACACAACCATCCTGATCATCCATGTCATGATAAGTACCATCATTACAAGGCTCAGGGTCCAAATTCTCGACATTGTCCTTCTTTCTCCTTTTCCATATCTTTGTAGAAGATGTCCTGTCATCCTCAAAATCTTCTTCAGCTCTTTCAAAGTGCAAGTAAACCCACAATTTTCTATCTCCATAAAATTGCACACAAGGATTGTGCTCATAATGCAAGCGATCCAATGCTCCACTGACAACCTAATTCACTTGTACATCTGATACATCTTCTACAATGTACTGAGAATCCTTGATAAGTGTACAAACATCTACCCTTGTGTCAATGCTTCCAGGCGATCTAGCAGCTGCATCTCTCACAAGGCATAGTATTTTCACATGAGGGGGCCTATCAGGCTTCAACATAAAATGGTACCAAGCCTTTGAGGTAGGTTTTCCACCACATCTCCTCAGTGGAGCAACAACTTCCTTACGCCCATTTACATCAGTGTAAGAGAAGGCCCTGTCAGGAACAATGTATCAAAGAACTTCTTCTCTACAGAAATAAGTTCTCATATTAGTAGAACTTGGGGTGATAGTGATTGAACTTTTCTAAGCTCTCAAGTCCCGAAATATTTCCTTTTCATCTATACATGTTGGAATTGATGGTGGTGGTGGGGTAGGCAAAAGAACAATCCGTTGAAGAGTTTCTTGCCCATTTTCCAGCCAATTTGAAAATGCTTCCACCAATTTGAAAAGATTATTTTGATAAATGCCCCATGCTTCTGGAGAACTATGGACTACCTTGGACTCGTGCCTTAGGGAGCTAGATACCACTAGACAAATCCATGACCAACTCCTAGTAGATTTATCATAGACTGCAAGGGGCTTCTAACCCTTGAGTCCTGTAGGTGTTGCCTTTGAAGTAAAAAATTTTAATGCTCCAAGAAATAGATCTTGAAGTGGCTCTTGTGTTTCAAGGATGCAAGGATCCCCCAAATTCATCTGCACCAGCTTGATAATTTCTTGGAAAGGAATAGAGGATGGGTTGGCTTGTCTTTCACGTTCTGGATAACTGGGATCTATACATGTTTTACACATGTCAGGATTGCCATCAAGGTGGCAATTTAAGAACACACAATTTTGATCCTCAACCTTGCCATCAAAAGAAAATGTGAACTTACCCTCCTGGTTTGAGCTCTCTCTCTCCCCATCACTTTTTCAGAATGATTGACCACCTCTAAAATATCTTCTACAGAGGGGAAAAGCATCGCTATTCTAACAACAAAGAGAAGATGTATAACAAAGAATGAAAAAATGGAAGCAACTGATGGTATAGCCATATAGGGGAGCTTCTTTGAGGGTTTTGTGTCTGTGGTTACTTTATCTGCTATAATAGCTTGTTTGGAAGACAAGGTTGCTAAGGATAAAATATTATCCTCCTTCGCTTGTCTTTTCTTGTGCTTACTTTCATCTATCTGTTGGCAGTTGGGCTAATCACTATTGTGCAAAGCATTTAGCTCTGACACCCTACTAAGGAGTTCAACATCAAATTTTACTTTCCTTGCTTTTCTATTTCCAGACTTGCATTCATCTTCATCCAAGCACATAAGGGCCTAGGCACTATCTTTAATTCCATTAGACTCTACCATCCTATTAAGGATTTTGGCATCCTATGCCTTCTTAGCACCTCTCTTCAATGGCTTTGCTCCAACCAATTCCTGGCATGAACCAAACCTAGGGTTAACATGGAACCCATTCAATTATTTCCCTTTAGTAAGGACAATAGCATTTGATTTTGACATCTTCTTCCCCATTTTATTCAATGGCTTCTCCTTGTCTATTTGCTCATGTAAACCATATTGTGAATTGCCAACTGATCTTTTTGAAACTACCCCAAAAACTATTTCTGCCTCCTCTTCCAAGTTAGTATTCGGTCTTTTATGAAAAAACTTATCTTCGCCTGACTGCAGATATAAACTCATTTGAGCATCATTGTGAATGCTTGAAACCAGTTATGTATCACCAATTTCATCAACATCTTGATATTGTTTTTTCCAAGATAGAAGAATTTCATCTGTCTCACTTTTCTCTGAGTCCTTGAATTTTATTTGAAACCTTTTTGGAATCTCCGTATGCTCTTTGGGGTTTTCTGAACACACTAATTCTTCAACCTTGTTATCAATTGGTCTTTGATTTCTTTTCTTTTTCTTCCCTTCATCAGATCTTGGGTTATCCAAAGACAAGCTAACACCCAATGCATATCTTCTATTATGTGCAAGTGCTGAATAAACTTCTAGACACTCTACCTGGTGCTCTCCCAAGGACTGTTCAATTTATTTCTTTTTCTTTGTTGAGATCCTCAACAAATCTTTTGATGATTGATTGATTGCTCCATTCTTTTTTTTTAAGTTTCTTCAAGTTTTTAATATAGTCAGTTTATTGCTAATTGCTAATAAACTATGTTTCTAGTTGCTACTAAATTACTTATTACTTTAGAGAAATTTTGTGTGCACAATTGATACAAGAGTCGATCCATATATCACTTACAAGTGAAATGTTGAACATGGAGAACATCTCTGTCAACTTAAGTTATTAATTGCAACCTTAAAATCACACACAATTTGATGAGAGATGTTAGATACATAGGCCATTACATAGTGATTATATGTGACTAATACTCAGAGACAAACCTCCACAAGCATAGTCGTCCCATGGAAGCTCAAAGATCTATCTTGAATACAACTCCAACCATTTCTAGAAATTTGGAAGTTCTTTAGGGGCCAAATATGCTAGTAGTCTTAATTTATTTGTGCAGCTATTACTCTATATAATAAGACTTTTTGGAAGTTGTGGCATTGCAAATGTGCTCTACTGTCTGCAAATGATGTAACACAATCCATTATCCATAAGAATTTGGAAACTACCCCGTGTTCCCTCTCCACCCCTTCGTTTCTAGCAATATCTAGGTTGATTCCTTCTACCTGTATTCATACACTCCACACTATACATTCTTTTTTATACTTTCAACAACATGAAATCGCAAGGATTAAAGTGATAACAATACACATTAAAACAAAGATATACTCAGTTGAAATAGAGTATAAACCTACATGATTAGATTTGTCTTCACTGTATTTATTCTTACTATTAATGGTTGCTTCCTTAACTGGACATAAACAATACTTATAACCTGTCATTGAGCAGTCAACAAGACTTTTTACACTCTAAACTAAGATGCTTGTATGCCTATAGATTTACCATAGGTCTTTCAACATGATTTATGCCAAGATTTGTATTAGAGAAATGGTACACCTTTTGATGAGTTCAATATCTATTCAAGACTGTGTATTTTAATCTTTAGTACATTTTTGGAATGCAAAGAAGTGACAAGTCTGGTCTAAATAGGATAATTTTGTTATATATAACTGAATGTTTTTGTTTCCAATTATTCCAAACAAATTTCCAATAACTATCGAGGTAACCTCCTTTGTAATATATTTACATATATCAGAAACAACATTTTTCTAGTAATTTTAGAAAAACCATATGTTAGGACCTATGCAAAAGGGTACTAGGACATAGGTATAGGAAACACCATGGGATAAATTTATTGCATGAGGCAAGGGCCTTTCATTTCATGCAACAAAACCCATGCAAGTCATGCAACATGCACCATGACACTAGCTTGACTGATAAATAACACAAGTCATGAAACAAGCATCATGACACTAACTTGAGTAGAAAACTATGTAAGTCATTATTGACCATGCAGGTGCTTACATGAGATCATTTTGGTAAAACCATGCAACTGCTTACATGAGGTCATTTTGATATGTCAAGTCAATATTTGACATCTAGTGGCCTAGACTAAAGGGAGCATTCAATTTTCATTCCTTGTGAGCAATATTATCCCATGGATTTGTATGTTGTTGCCCATAATATGTAAACCATTCAGCTTGAGGAAGTACATTTACCATATGGGTAGACAACCGTGCATAATGTACAACATTACCCATAATTACAAAATCCATCTCCTTCCATGCAAACTAGGAATTACATACAGTACCACAAATCTTGAGCCCTGGTATTTGGTGAACTATCCAAGTGATTCTCAGCATGATAGTCAATCAAGTACTTAACTCTGGATGACTCAAAATGGGCATTGAGATAAGGTTCGTAATTTTGCAAAGTAAAAATCAAATCAATGATAATATAATTCCAATGACAGTTAACAACACTTATGGGAAGCTTCATATTGGATTATCACTTTGTCTAGTACACATTTATACTTTGTCCTTTTATGTCAACAAGAAGATCTTAAGGAAGTGAGTATCAATCCACTTAAATTTTGTATAGTAATTCTTGTTAAACACATACATGGCGGACAGAGAGTATGAATGATAAGCATGAGATTAAATCTATTATTGACATGATATACATTTATAATACATAGGAGTGATCCTTGGTTTCATGTTCCAAGTGGTCCCTTGGACTCCCTTTGGCTGTTCAACTTCCACACCAACCCTTAGAGGATTAGGTGTCCAACATTCCCCCCCTTAATCTGAAGGGTTATGTATGAGTCCAAGAAGAGAGCTATAATACAAAATATGCAAAAATGCATGGCAACACTAGGCTGAATGTGCTCTCTGAAATGTTGGTATAAGGGAGGTGGTTTAAGAATGACCACCAACACTCAAATGCTTAGTGTATTTCTCGGAACTCTTCAAGATCTACCAAGAAGCTGAGGTCTTCTGCTAGAGGAAGTGCTCCTAATGTTTTGAAGAGGGAAACCTTCAACCATGAAAGGGAGGTCTCACCCCACATAAAATGGAGAACCTCAACCTGAAAAGGGAGGTCTCAACCTATGATGGTTTAAGGATTACCAAGAACTCTGGAATACTTTATGCAATTCCTAGAACTCTTCCAAAACTGGAAAGAAGCTGAAGTCTTTTGCTAGAGGAAGTGTCCCCAATCCTTTGAAGAGGCATCATCAATTGAAGGCATGCTCAAGGGCATCTTTGTCTCTGGCTACAATTCTGAATCTGGTATGGCAGGTTGTGGCTCAAGTTTGCTTGATGTGGCTTTGAAGCTTGTAGATGACCATCACTCCCCCCTGTCAGGTACAAGGTGAGATTATGGAGGAAACCCAACTGCAAGACTGTTCAATACTCTAGAACAAGTTCTGACATATGACTAAAATATCTTCTTGGTTGTTGAAGCCTATTGCCAAGAAGCGATCCATCCAAGATGAATCTTTGTTCTTGTAGGAAGTTTTTTTATGAAGCATATGTTTGAAGAATTATTGGTTTTATGAAAGTGCTTACATGGATGAAGATCAAAACAATGATCTTTCACATGGTCAACTTGATCACAATGTTGGCATTTAACAATCTGTTTTTGTTGTTGTGAAAGAGGGGGATAATCCGGAACAGCTGAAGGTGAACTGTCATGGAAGAATCCAACACTCTAAAACTGAATGGGCTTTGAGTAATCTGGAATATGAAAGGAACCCTCCTTATCATATCCAAGACCTATTCTATGCTTGTTATGGACAAGGTCTTCCCAAGGTCTGATGACCGACTTGGGAAGTGCAGTCTAAATTTTTGCATCTGCATGTATAACTGTTGCTTCATTTGGTACTCGATCAACATTACTAATTTGTTGCTAATGGGTGTCATGATGCTCATACTATTGTAACTCATCTTACTGAAGTTGAGATTCAAGCTGCAAAAAATTAATCTTCTTGTGTGTATGTTACAAGCAAGTTTGAATGTAAAAAATAGTTTCCTTGCTAATGTTGATTGTTCTTTCAGCAGTTAAGATAATTAGAGTTCTTAATAACTCTAATAAATTTCCAATTTGAGTCATTTTTAAACTTCAATAGGTCAACTCAATTCAACAACAATAATCCAAAAATAAATAAAACTTAGTGTGCAACCTTCTAGAGATTCAAAACTCCCTTGGAGCCCCTCTCAGAGAACCCTTGAATCATATCAGTTTTGGAATTCACCGCTAGGTAGGATTAGTTCGCTTGTTGCATCATGTTCGACAGTGCGATAACTATTGCCACTCACACACCAAAGTGAGAAGAGGAGGCTGGAAGAGGCATGTGAACCATCTCCAGTATCCACATAGTAGTTGATCTTTTTAAAAGGTTTTGGGTATGAAATAGGCTCGCCAATCGTGTTTACACCGCACAACCAACTAAAATAGTAATCGATCAGGCTAGAACACAGCCCCAAAACCTCTCCCACGATTCCAATGACTCACCTATTATCTCCCAAAGTGAGCAGGAGAAACTGTATGTGCCTCAGAATTTTCCTCTCTGCCCTTTCTATCACAGACCTAACTCAGATGAGTCAGAAATAATTAAAGGCAGTCTCATTTGTGAATGCTATGAAGACTATCATTTCAATGGGAGGCAGGTATGTATCAATGGGATCCAAATAAATATGCAAGCAAATTGATCCATCAACAGCAGGGAAATACAGATCAACACCTTGAGTGTATTCTAAAACATGCCTTGCTCAACTTGGCACCTATTCAGAATCTGTGTGATAGTGAGGATTCACATGTAACACTTGGAGTCTCATGGAGGCGGGATTCACATATTTTGGGATTTGTATATGAAAATATTATCATCTCTTCAAACCTTTATAAATATAGGATAAACAAGAGGCGTGTCAGCATCACTCTCCCACCAGCAAAGGGTGAAATTTTCTCCAAACACAGGGTTGCTCAATGAAAATAGTTTCAATCCCATAAACTACTCGCTTTGCTTACCTGTAATTGAAATGAATGGCAAAGAAGATGTTGTCTTTTGAAATTTGCAGTAATTTGAGATTTCTAAATAGAATAAAGAATCACAACCCCTCATGTCATATATTAACTTGATGAAACACTTGATCGATACAACTGATGATGCTCGAGCGCTAAGAAATGGCAGTATAATATAGAGTCACTTGGGAAATGACAATGATGTTGCTAAAATACGGAACATAATGCACCAGCAACTAGCAGCGAACAACATCAAATGCGAGCCAACTGACAACGCCATTTATGACGTTATAAGATTGTACACAAGCAAACGTAGGACCGGTTTTGCTGAAATTTACCAGGAGGCATTGATGATCACCTAGGAATACATTTTCTTGAGAATTTCTTGGCTACATGGCCCGAGGATAGTGCTGAGGAGATTCCATGCAAAGTCAGATAAACCTTTGCAAATACGCATGGCATATAAAACATTTGTTTACAGGTCAATGCGTAGATATTAGACCAATCTCTCGTCAAGGTAGAATCGGGTATTGATTCTCATGCAAGAGGTTAGAATACACAACGTTGTTAAATTTAGGACCAACATATTTCATGAGGGAGCATTAGTGTAGTAGATTCTTGGAAAAATAACAGAGGTTGCAGCTAGAATTTAGCTAAGAAAACATTCATGAAATGCATAATTGATGGCAAAACTGACCTGCACAGAAAGGCCATAAAACAAGTGGCTCAAATATGAGTAGTGTAGGATATCGCCCACTCCGATGCCATGTTAAACACATACATGGTAGACATAGAGTATGAATGATAAGCATGAGAGTACATCTATTATTGACATGATATACATTTATAGTACATGGTGGTGACCCCTGGTCTCATATTCCAAGTGGTCCCTTGGACTCCCTTTGGTTGTTCAGCTTCCACACCAACCCTTAGAGGATTAGTTGTCCAACAATTTTGGAAACTCATCTTGTTATATGCCTAAAAGTACATTGTTCATTGGGGTTGATATCTGTTAAATTTTGGTATGTTCTATGCTTAGATAAATTTACTTCAATTTTTCATTTAAGCCCAATGATAATATTCAAATTAGCAATCACATCAGCATGATATTAAAGTGTAGATAGAAAATAAACATAAACAACATAAGACAATCCAAGACAAGAGGACACAAGATGTGGCACCAGCTAGGGACAAACCCCAGTGTGGGGAAACACTTGATTAATTCCTCTTATATTCTTCAATAGTTCAGCAAAGAGAATGAGATAGAGTACAACGATTTGAAGTCAATACTTGACTTGCCAAATAGGAGATCAAATATATTCTCTGTGACAATGACCCAATGAGGTTGCAATTCTGATATCAAGTACTGAAGATATGCAGTTCCTTCGTTGCTTCACTAATCATGACAAAGCCGCTAATTTGGCTCCTTTAATATGCTGCAAGGACTAGTGCATTTCATGGCAGACCTAGTCACTGGTTAGGGCACAAGCTCTGAGTGCTACAACACCCTAAACACACCCCATAGTTCATCTTTTTACTATGGCTAGCCTTCATATAGTCCTCCAATTATACGTTGCCTTATAGGGCTGCTTACCTTCTGAATGCAGCTACTAAAAGGCCTCCAACTATTGGTTATGGCCTGCAGCCTAGCCCAACAGTTGATTGTAGCTTTGATCCCTTCAAACAGTGCTTAAAAATCAGTCCCTAGCTTCTCCTTTTTGTGGATACTTGTAGAGCCTCTATTCTACACCTACTTATCTACCATTTTCCTCAATCTTTCCTTATCTTTCCTTATCTTTTGCCTCATTTTCACCATAAAACCACCCAGATCATTACATTAGGTGTTATTAAGCATGATCAAGCAAGTTTTGCTAATGGATGACTATTTGTTTAGATTTTGACTTACTTGCAGGAATCCCGCAGCTATCTGATGATCCTGCAGCTATCTGAAGATCCTGCAGCCTTTTTGTTAAACGCAATGTTCCACATGTCGGTTTGCCAGATGAGCCACATGGGCACTTAGGTGTCAACGTGCTCGAGGTTCCTGTCCCATTTTTCCAGCCATCCACGTCATCTTTATCCACGGTCAAAGCTGGGCAAGTCACGGTCAACTCAAGGCTGTTTAACGGTGATTGTGAGCTGCTTGGTCACGTCATCTTAAACGGTGATTTGTCCACGTTTTACAGATGGCAGGGGACATGATCCAACATGGGATTCATTACCCATGACGACAAAACCACTAACTCATCCACGCAGCCGTATGAAGTGTCAAGAAACCATGAATACGCATAACAGTTTATTTACTTTTCAGTTAATCAGCTGCACGGATAGGCTATCTTAGAAATTTCTATAAATAGCTGCGTCTGTGTACGCTCATTAGACTTTTTATCAGTTGTAATTTGATGAACCTGTGTTACATTTAAAAGCATTGTGAACTTTGTGTTTTAGTGCTATCCTAGCACTCTGTTTTATACATTTTCTGCAAATGAAGAAATAGACATAGCACTGTTTTGAAGTTTCCAGATCTTTGAGTTTTCTTGTGGCTGAATGGACAGAGGGCCCCTGCTCATTTCTGCCACTGTAAAGTATTTTATGTGCAGTATCTTTTTCTTTGCTTATTCATTTCCTTAAGCATGTATAGTTTCTTTTATTTATTTTCCTTTCTTTCAAGCTGATCAGTGTAATTTCCTTGCAGGTTTCTTTTAGCCCGGGATTTATGTGTGTATTTTCTTTAATGTCTAATGGTAGTTGCAGTTGTCTTATTCATTATGCTGCCCTCTTTACTCTGTTTTTCTAGACTAGCTTTAGTGTAGTTTTATAAGTTGGATGCTAACTAATTTATGCTCTCTTTATCATGAATGGCTTATCTTTCAAGAGAACAGAACATTGATTAATTGCAGCTTGTATTTGAGTAGACTTGGCTTGTGATACTAACACTTTTTTCCACTTGTTACACATAATCACATATGTAGGAAGCAGTATGTTGAAAAAGGCTTAGTAGTGTTACAATTTGTCA
>APFE031335618.1:253113-264961 GCA_000404065.3 Pinus taeda
CTTAGTAGTGTTACAATTTGTCAAATAGAGTAGATTAGAGTTTTTATCAATTCTTGGATTTGTCTTCAGCTACCTTCTAATCGTGTTTTATGCAAATAGGCGGTAGAAGCAGGGAGTTAGAAGGAGATCATCACTAACAACAATCCTTGAAGTGATTTTCTTATTTCTTTTATTTGCAGCAGTATGGATAGAGACTAATGCCATTGGATTGTGGTCATTTACTTTCAAGTCATTTTGATTTATTCATTTCAAGTTCTTTTCTCTTACAAATTCAGCAAGCAATTAGAAATCACCATCACACACACTTTCACTCATATAGAGATCACCTTTCACACACTTGCACTCATTTGTCTATAATCATCATTCCATTTTAGGAAGATAAGTTAATCATAAACAACCCCCCTAAACAACGAAAGCTCTAAGAAAGTTACTTAAGTACATATAGTACACCCTCACTTCATCAGCTTACGAGCCCCGGGTTGACAATTAATACTAGCAATTTAGATAACAATAAATTGACTAAACAATACTTATGCCCTTCAAATCGAGCTCAAGTAAAACACTAACATGCCCAAAAAACCTTGCATTATACCATCTTGCCACCTATAACAATGTGACCCTTCACGCTAATGAGATACTCCTTTTTGCTGCGGCTAGGTTCATTTTTCTGGCTGAGTCTAAGGGTCACTTACATGTTGTGATAAGGGCTCCTCTAATTGCAACTTTAGGCCTTCATATGTTGTTGGTTAGGGTCTCTCCAACTACGGCTAAGAGAGCTGCATATAAGGTCGTTTGTGACAACAAATAGGAGCTTCACAAGAATACATATGGGTGTCTCTTAACAACAGATTAGGGTTGTTGATTAGGCCTCTTGTCGTTGTGGAATAAGGCCTGTGCTTAGGACATCAGGGCACCTCCAAGATAGTGGCTATACATACTTTGTGACTGTGTTTAGGGCATGGTAAGATCTCCTTTTAGAATAATGACTAGACTTCTCCTTAAGCTGCAAAAATATCTCCCTATTGACAATGTATAGATATTCTCTTACTTGCAAAAAGATCTCCCCATAAGACTGTGGCTAGGAATCTTTAGTTCTACATCTAGGGCTCTCTTAGAAGACGCTTTCTTCACTACGTCTAGGGCTTCTCCCTTTTGATCTCTATAGCCACTTGTTGAAGCCTTGAAAATCGCTGCAACAACATGGGAGGTGACCACTCGATCCAGAGCTTAAAGTAGCTCCTTTTCCATTTGGAATGGTGGTTCCAACTGGTTCAACTAGGTCCAGTTACCTTCTCTCAATCTCCAATGGCTTTAAAATATGACTTTCATTCACCAATGGAAAAGAGACATCAGATCAACCTTCTGCTGATCATGCAAAAAGTGATCCTTAAGCTGATTTAGGGCTTAGCCAATCCACTTTTAAAGTTTGCCTCTTTGGGAAGAGGATTTAAAAGAATGTAGAACTTAATCTAAATGCAAACTTGTTCTAAGATGCAAGCAAAAGAAACTATCTTAATCCTATCTCAATTAGGAAAATATAGATCTAGCCCAACCAAGAGCAAGTATTTATAATATTGGGATTGAAATATGTCTTGTTTATAATAAATATCATGTTAATGAAATAGTTCAATTAACTAACATTATGGATATCAAAACACATCCTGTTCAGAACTTTTAACTGAAATAATAAATCAACAACTCTCATGAAGAAGTTCACAACATATCACTATTTATTCATCAAATATTAAAAGACAGATTTATGAGTAAATAGTTACTCATAAATCAGAATTCAACCCATAAGAGTAGAGATAAATAACAACACAAAATAGAGACAAATTACCCATACCGACAATAGTGCACAAATATGAAAGTAAATTGACACAATTCGTGTTATTATAAAATAAAACCAGCATTTAAAATAATAGTATTTGAAATAACAATTTATTGAATCAATTTCTCCAGCTCTGGTCTCTAATAGTCCTTTACAATGCTTGAGCTTCTGCTTTCAAAACCAGAGCTACAATAGTGCAAACTCTGTTCATTATACATAACTCAGAATGTAGAAGAAAAACCTCAATAATTTCCAGATCTAAGATTCCACTCCTCCCACCTACAACTCTAAATCCCTATTACAAAATTGCTTTTAGAATTATGGAATTGCAGAGGAGAGTAGCCCTTATTACATTTTGCAATATGCTATTTATAATATTTGCAAAGGAATTCTTAAGAGAAAGTTTGTTGAAGGTAAATCTGTCAAATCCAATTTTATTTGTCAAAAATTCTAATTTTCAGTTGCTGGAGCATTCTCATTGACTGAGATCATTTTCTCCATATTTCTTCCACTATTTTCCTCCAAAAGGAAATCAAAATAAATTAAGATGCAACAAATAAAATCAAAATACCATTTCTGACATTTAAAACAAATCCAATCAAATTCAATTAAATAAATAATTGAAAATTAAATGTAAGCTCTCTATTGATGCTTGGGATGGTTTAATTGGCCAAGGATATTATTGACGAATGGATCTGCAATTAGAAGAGGCTTGGACAAATGAAAATTCAGAAAATAACTCAGAAAATTGATTTTGTTTTAGAATTTCAGAGCTTGATTTTATGCATGATTTTTGACCCAATTAGTGACCAAACCTATTAGTGAAACCTCCTCAGAAATGTTCTCCTTGATTTTATCTTTCCAATGAGCCATCATGTGCCTTATTTGGCCAAGTAAAACTCATTCCATGAGCTTCCAAAGTTGATGAGCCAAATCTGGCATAAATCTGGAAAATTCTGTCGTTGGGCCAAAAATCAGATTTTAAATTAAAAATCTAATCCTAAGTTGGAATTCTAATTTAATTATTAATTATAAACTAAACTAACTATTAATCTAACTAACTATTATAATTAACTATTTATAAATTAATTAATTAAATAATATTTAATTTAATTTAATTTAAATTAATTATTTAAATCTTAAATAACTATTTTAATTTCAACCTACCACTATCCTACCTCTTTATTCATTCCTATTCCACTCACGTATGAGTGAATTTGGAAACTCAAAACTAAATGAATCATGCAGCAAAATTAATGTCGTGTTGCCTTATGACTTCGGTGATCGCATATCGGTGAATGAGGGTTATCGAAGTTTTTTTGTTTGTTTGTAAGAATGTTCTGATAAAACATTTGCGATGCGATGCATTGATTGTATTGTTAATTTTTATTTTAATATTAAATCATTTTATCTTAACATTCCATCACCATTTCATTTATTCGTATGAATGTTAATTTAAAACAAAACAAAATGTAAGTTTTATGAAAACTAAAGTTAATGCTCCAAGTCCTTTGACCTTTAGCCTTTTTGCAATCGCACGAAAGCTTGGATCGGGGTTTTGTTAAAAATGTTGGGCTAAGAATTCTCCGATGCGATGTAATAAATTTTTTATTTTATATATATATATATATAAATTATATATATAATTATATATTAATGATTTAATTTAATTAATTAATGTTTACATTTTAGTTTTATTTTTATTTAATGATTAGTTATGAAATTATCTAAACTACAGCCATTCCGAAAATAAATACAAAGAGTAAAAATAACATTTTTAACCTAGACTAGATAAATGAGGGGACTTCGAGGGAGTACCATTTTCAAACCAGTTGACCAAATGAGGTGAAACAAGCGTCAATGGGAAGCTTATTAAAAATTGATTTTAATAAAGCAATCAAAAGAAGAATCCAAAGAAAATGAAAAATTAATAAAAGCGTAGGATAACCAGCTAAACAAAATCCTAAAAGGTGTTTAGTCGAAATTTTTATAGGAAAGGTCCCCATTATTTGAAGTGAACACATCAATAATGGGGGGGGTTCTATTTTTACCACAACAATGACGACACACGAGAGAAGAACTAGTTATCTCTGTTTGATATGAATGAGATTTTCCTAAAAGTAAGGTAAAAATAATTAAAGAAGGGAGAATTATGCTTGAAATGTTTCACTAGGTTCATTAGTCTGAATAAAAGCAAGAATCATCTAACTGTAATTTTTCTTAAAATTCCTCATAAATTAAAATATTTCAAATCTCTATATCAACCTTTAATTATTTGTAGAGATAAACAGGGGTCACTTTACAGCTTAACTTTTTAAAATATACTCATTTGTCATAGGTAGAGCCATTGCTGCCAGCGAACATCTATAGTTTCGACCAGAGTTACCTTTTAATCATCAATGATTCAGAATCCCATCTCTTTAAGAATTATTGACCTAGAGATAAATCCATTTATATATGTTTATTATTTTTTATTTTTTATTTTTTTGTTCCTAAAAGCCATTGTCCTGGTTTGATAGCCAAATAGTTGACAATGCCATTCACTGGTTATAATTGGACTGAACAAGCTGGCTCATGATGAGACCCCTTGTCTTATAATTGTTTGCAATCATAAGCCATTACCCTGGTTTGTTTAACAGTGTTGGTAATGTTAGCCTATTTTTCCCCCATGACCATGGTAAGCAGGCTCATGATGAGACCTCTTATCTTTTAAGTTTAAATATATCTCTAGATTATACTCTAAAAAAATAAGACTTTTTGGGACAGGGAGAATCATTGACTCCTTAAGAGATAAGAATGACAATTTCAGAGTTAAAGGTGCTTTGCTGTAAAGTGTTTCTACTTAGTTAAAAATAACTTTTCTTGACTGATAATAGAACTTTGAAAGATCTTAATAAAATATTGAAATCTCAAAATGATTACAATTTTGATGAAAAAAAATTCTCCAAATTTATGATACTTTGTTAACTTCTCTAAATTGGTAATCTCTTCCTTACGTAGGTTTACCTTTATAATAAGAAAATCAAACCTAAGAGATTTACGAAAAGGCTAATAGGTGACTATTAACAATTTTTTTCCATGTATGCTGACCATTGTTAGGTAACAAGTAGGCCTTCCATATAAATCACAGCAAAGTCACCCAAAAACAAAATTGAAAACTATAGGAAAATAATTCTTCTGCTAAAATGAGAAATAAATCATCAAACAAAAATAAAAATGAAGAATTTTTAAAAATGGAAAGGAAAATCCAAGTTTCGCAAGATAAACAAGAATATTTATACCAATGTCTCAACAATATGAAGAAAAAAAAGTAATCGCGTAATCATTCCTTCTTATGTCGAGATTTAGAAAAATCATACCTTGCAGGGTTGCAAGTGTTTTAGGCTTTTAGATAGCAGTGACGATAAAATTCAGCCACAATAAAAACTTTCTATCTGATGTTAATCTTCTTGTTTCAAAGCATTAATTAATCATTTTCTAATGAAAAAAATGAGTAAAGAAACAAGCTAAAGGTTCCGAAACTTCCTAGTGTAGCTGTTTCAATGAAGATTATCGTTGCTTCTTGAAATTAAGCCAAGAGGAGTACGAACTTTGAAAATATGATCTGGTGGAGGATTGGTAGCTTTTATGAAGAGCTGCAAAACATATTTATATATCAGAAAAACAAAACTGGAATTAAAGTAACGAAATGGAAATTAATGAAAGTGGGTACATGAATCTTACCATTGGATAATTGCTTTTGATCTTACCTGAAAGGTATCAGTTTCTTCAATACTAACTGACTTCTTCTTTTAGTTAACATTAAAACAAGAAGAAGGCAAACTAACCAAAATCTTGTAACCCAAAACTATTATTTATTTTATTTACACTAAAGCAAGCAGTAAAATGTAAAAATGGAATGCTTAGTACTCAAGGGAATTGAAATTAAAAGAAATGCATCAAAAATGAGAATGAGAATTTGCAGTAACAAATGTTTTTCAAAATATTATATGTTTCGTATAACTCCATGATTTTATAGATTGTACAGAATCAAGACCAAATCCAAGATAATAAAATTTAAATATGAAGATAGAGAGGTCTTAAATCCCATTTTTAATTATGGAATTATATATTTAAAACTGAAATATATGAGAAATCAAAATGATTTAAATATCCCGCAAATTTGTCATCAGCTACTTTCTTACCATAGTGGTTACCCAAGTTCGCTTTTAAAATAACACATTGTCGTATCGGATGATTCGCATCACATGTTTCTTCACCATGTTTCAAGTTTAATTTGCAAAACTTCACCTTTATTGTTATGCCATATATTGATTAAATGTTAATGGCTTAGAGGCATGCATTGGAAGCTATCACATCAGAGATTGCAATGGAAAATCGGTGATAAAAACATGCGATGAGAACATGTGCAATGAAATGAAGTGATCGCATCATTAAAGAAATATTATATTGGGGATCAGGGAATATTGACATTGTGCTTCCCACATCGCACAATGCACATCGCAAATTCAGAATTGTGATGTGAGCATAAATAAAAATGTGATGAAAATATTGTGATATCAGCGATGCAATGGATGACGTGTTTAATCAGCGATCAGCGATCTTAAGCACATGCGGTAACAATTCTCGATATGCCAATATGTGATGAAGAGTGGACCTGATAATTTTATGATGAAAATTTAATAACATGTCGAATCCAAGACATCGACCCTTTAAAAGTTATGCTCCTACCATTATTTCGATTAAGCGGACGTGATATTTTTTATGAATATGATTTGAATTTCATATCGGGTTCGAAATTATGTGGTCGTCAATATTGGTAAAGTCGATTATCGAAGATCGGCGATTCATGATAACGGAAGTATACTTCATTTGCAAACCTCTGATATGCAAAATGCAATATGGCATATGAGTGAGGTAATAGATCGGAAATATTTTATGAACAATTTGTATCAAAAATGCTAAAAGCTACTTTCGATCAAATCTTATGATACTGTTTTCAATTTCAACTGGGTTTTCTAAATGAATAAAAGCAAAGTTAAAGAATGCTAAAATTCTAATGAATCACAAATAAAATTTCCCTGAACCTATTGTAAATTTGAACTGGGTTTGCTGCTTTCTTCAAGTTTTGAAAACAAATGAAAACCTGCAGATAAAACAGAACAAAAAATAAAAATAAACTAAGGAAAAAAGAAACTAATAATAGATGAAAATGAACTTGTAAATGCATACCTGGAAGGAAACTATTTGTAGATTTTACCTCATGAATCTTCCAATTCTTCCTTCGATTTATCAAAATTTTGACTTTGTTCAAAATCATCTCATCATTTATTCTAAATCGGAGTGAGCAATCAGAGTAAATAAAATCTTTTTATTCATGTTCAGGAAATCTGAAATTTACCAGAAATAAATATGAAAATAGTCTTCCCTTTTGAATTGAAACAACAATTTATTACCTCTGCTTATTCTGAATAACTTGAGAAGAATCTATATTGTTATAGTCACTGTTCAATAATCCCTTTAGTAAATGAATATGATGCGTATTACAAAATCAGATAATAAACTAAAAGTCCAACTGGGATAAAGCCACTAATTGTGGAAGAATATCAACACAAATTTAAATGTGTACTAGGTACATACTCAATTAAATTCTGTCAATACATTATTCGAAATAGGTAGAGATGTATTCATGGATAGAAGTATTGCTGCAAAAAAAAATTAAAAAGGAAAACAAGAATTAAAACTTTCTGATAGGAAGAAAATGTTTCACTAAAAATGTATATGATATGAGAAGGGTTGATTGCTTTGTTTTATTTTTTTAATCTGCAAAACTATTGAAAACAATTCAATTACATAAAACAAACAAACAAAATTAATTCTACTCCTATTCTAACCATATACATGAAAATGACTAGGTATAGTCATATTTCCAATGTAACCATTTTCTCATTTTAATTCCTACATGTATGTACAATTCAAATGTTAGTAATAAAAATAAAATCTTATTGAACTAAAAAAATTAAATCTATAAATAGAATGCATAGTTATTGTTAGCAACTTAATGAAAATCTCTTTCTCTTGAAATTTTCTTTCCAATTGAATACCAATTGGATCATAGAAATCTGAATGGATTTCTATCAATAATTGGGAAATGTTTAAAAGAGGAGATGAACGGTCAGATTATGTATATGAGCTTTTAGATTAAAGGCCTGGAAGAAACTGTTAGTGTTATGTGTAAATCTTAAGCTATTGACAATCTTCCATGAAGGAAAAGTTTCCAAATATTTTTCAAATGGATTAATGAAAAATGGATGGAAATCTTTCAAATGAAATGGAAAATTATTAATTAAATTGTACTGCTGGCTGATTTCTAAAAATACATTCTCTTATTGATATTGCCTCTGAGAAGATAGAAGCTTTTGATAAAACATTAACCTTGATTGAAATTGAAATTGAAATAGCTTTTGATGCTCTTGATTATAATATAAAAGTTCAATTTTCCAACAGGGCAATGCATCAATTGAATTTTTGATAGTAAAGTGCTCAATATGTTAGCGTACTGTATCAAAAATTTGAAAATTAAAATCTGAAAATAAATATGATTTTATACAAAGTAAGTGAGGAAACAAAAATAAAATGAAATCACTATTTGTACAACTAATGTTACAGCACAATTACGATCGTTTTGAAATAAAAAAAATTTCACAAGGATTGGCCAGAATTATGGAATTTGAGTAATTTCGAATTTCAACTTGTGAATTAGAAAGAGAATTATGATTATGAATAGGAATGAAAGCTTGATCATGATATGAATCATAAATTGGAATATTTTCTCGAATAATTTCTAAATTAAAATATCTTTCATTCTCAGATGTTATTTGAAGTTTCTGATGACGATTTTCTCGAGAAAATTCAACATCTTCAATGTCAGAGTAATTATCATAAATGACTTCACAAGATTCTCTAGATTTCCCTTCAATCTCATCCAATATATTTAAACAAGGAGGGACAAGAATTTTATGTTCATTAATGGCAAAAGAGTGATCAATAATTGTTTCTCTATCTTGATAAAAACTTATTGGTAATTCATTTAGACCATCCTCTTTATTTTCTAAAATATCATTAATACCAAGAGGGGATAAATTACCATCATTAAAAATATCAGGATAAAGGGAAAAATGTGAACGTGAAACAATGCACTTAAAATTGTCTCTGTTTGAGAATTCTTGTGCATTATGCTCATTGTAAATTTCAAATTGCAGATTATTCCTTTGCGTACTCATGAATTTTTGAAGAAAATTGCTTTGTTGCTCTGATTTCGGCATTTGCTTGTCATGGAAAGATTCAGAAATTTGTACAGGAGTTTGCATGCTATCGTTTACTTTGATTGTTGCTTGCACTTGCTGATTTCCAATCTGATTTTCTGAATTTAATGCAGAGTAACTCTCAGATTCCAATGCAGTTCTTTCTTCAAAATTGCTACTATTATCTTCTTGTATTTGATCAAAAATATTTTCCAAGCTTTGTGAAACCTCTTCATCATAATTTATTTGCACATCCAAATTGGAATTCTCATTTATGTTAGAAGGGGATGGAACAAAGCTTGAAATAATTTCATATGGATTGAGAATAAGAGGAAGAGAACAAATATATTCAAACCAATCTAGTGATTCTTCTTTCATAGGTTTATCTTTGACATTAAATTTTAAACAATTCAAATGAAGTCAAATATTAAAATCTCTAACAAACTCATTTTCATTTCGTAGATATTCAATTTCATCACATACTTGATCATAATCATAGCAGTCAAATTTACAAATGAAAATTGTAACAAATTGATCCCAACTGTGAATTGAGGCAATCGGAAGAGTTCTACACCAGTTTCTGGGTTTTGCCGCAAATATGAGAGTAAAAAGTCTACGTAAGATGCCTTCATCAATTCCTTGAAAATCATAATTTGAAACATTTTGAATAAATTTGAAGACATGATTAAAAGCAAAAGAATTTTTCTCACCATTAAACTTTACCTGAGACAAGAGTCTTATCACTTCGGGTGGAGTATTGGAAGATGCACATCCATGGATACAACTCCAAATTGGAAGTTTATAAGGAGCTATCATGATTAGATAAAATGTTAAAATTTAAAAGACTCAAAAGGAAAAAAGTTTCAGGCCCTCATTCTAGCGCCATTATGTTGAAGCCTCGAAAATCGCTGCAACAACATGGGGGGTGACCACCCAGTCCGGACCTTAAAGCAGCTTCTTTTCCATTTGGAATGGTGGTTCCGACTGGTTCAACTAGGTCTAGTTACCTTCTCTCAATCTCTAATGGCTTTAAATATGACTCTCATTCACCAATGGAAAAGAGACATCAGATCAACCTTCTTGCTGATTAGGCAAAAAGTGATCCTTACGCTGATTTAGGGCTCAGCCAATCCACTTCTAAAGTTTGCCTCTTTGGGAAGAGGAATTAAAAGAATGTAGAACTTAATCTAAATGCAAACTCGTTCTAAGATGTAAGCAAAAGAAACTATCTTAATCCTATCTCAATTAGGAAGATATATATCTAACCCAACCAAGAGCAGGTATTTATAATATTGGGATTGAAATATGTCTTGTTTATAATAAATATAATGTTAATGAAATAGTTCAATTAACTGACATTATGGATAGCAAAACACATCCTATTGAGACCTTTTAACTGAAATATTCAATCAACAACACTCAGGAAGAAGTTCTCAGAATGATCTTGATCATTTAATCAGTAACTTGAATTATTAAACAATAATATGCGGAAGAAGTTCACAACATATCACTATTTATTCATCCAATATTAAAAGACAGATTTATGAGTAAATAGTTACTTAGAAATTAGAATTCAACCCATAAGAACAGAGATAAATAACAACATAAAATAGAGACAAATTATCCATACCGACAAAAGTGCACAAATATGAAAGTAAATTGACACAATTCTTGCTATTATAAAATAAAACCAACATTTAAAATAATAGTATTCGAAATACCAATTTATTGAATCCATTTCTCCAGCTCCGATCTCTAATAGTCCTTTACAATGTTTGAGCTTCTGCTTTCAAAACCAGAGCTACAATAGTGCAAACTCTGTTCATTATACATAACTCAGAATGTAGAAGAAAAACCTCAATAATCTCTAGATTTGAGATTCCACTCCTCCCACCTACAACTCTAAATCCCTATTACAAAAGTGATGTTAGAATTCCAGAATTATAGAGGAGAGCATCCCTTATTACATTTTGCAATATGCTATTTATAATATTTGCAAAGGAATTCTTGAGAGGAAAGTTTATTGAAGGTAAATCTGTCAAATCCAATTTTATTTGCTGAAAAATTCTAATTTTCAACTGTTGAAGCATTTTCATTGACTGAGATCCTTTTCTCCATATTCCTTCCACTGTTTTCCTGCAAAAATAAATCAAAATAAATTAAGATGCAACAAATAAAATCAAAATACCATTTCTGGCATTTAAAACAAATCCAATCAAATTCAATTAAATAAATAATTGAAAATAAAATGTAAGCTCTCTATTGATGCTTGGGATGGTTTAATTGGCCAAGGATATTATTGACGAATGGATATGCAATTAGAAGAGGCTTGGACAAATGAAAATGCAGAAAATAACTCAGAAAATTGATTTTGTTTTAGAAATTTGGAGCTTGATTTTCTGCATGATTTTTGAGCCAATTAATGACCAAATCTATTAATGAAACCTCAACAGAAATATTTTCCTTGATTTCATCTTTTCAATGAGCCGTCATGGACCTCATTTGGCCAAGTAAAACTCATTCCATGAGCTTCCAAAGTTGATGAGTCAAATCTACCATAAATCTGGAAATTTTGTTGTTAGACTAAAAATCAAAATTTTAATTAAAAATCTAATCCTAAATTAGAATTCTAATTAATTCTAATTTAATTATTAATTATAAACTAAACTAATTATTAATCTAACTAACTATTATAATTAACTATTAAATCAGA
>APFE031335618.1:276481-298076 GCA_000404065.3 Pinus taeda
TATTGTAGTTGTACCCCTTATTAATATTGTTGTGCCCCTATTGTCCCCATATTGTTATTACTGTGCCCCATAGAATCCCTCTATTTTTATTTTTGTGGCTTTATATTATTATTGTTAGGTTGACAAGGTTATACTGTGACTCCTTAGACTCCTATATATAGAAAGGAGGATTTATCATTTGAATCATCCAAGAATTGTTCATTTATGTAATGTAAAGGATGTTGCCTCCTTGAAGAAGCTGAATTCTAAGGTGTTGATCTATCTATTCTATCTTTTCTTGAGCTGGTTTCATAACAAAATCTTAAATAACTAATTTAAATTCAACCTACCACTATCCTACCTCTTTATTCATTCCTATTCCACTCACGTATGAGTGAATTTGGAAACTCAAAACTAAATGAATCATGCACCAAAATTAATGTCTCGTTGCCTTATGACTTCGATGATCGCATATCGGTGAATGAGGGTTATCACAACTTCTTTTTTTTTTAAATGTTCCGATAACAAATTTGCGATGTGATGCATTTATTGTATTGTTGATTTTTTTAATATTAAATCATTTTATCTTAACATTCCATTACCATTTCATTTATCGCTATGAATGTTAATTTAAAACAAAACAAAAACGTAAGTCTTATGAAAACAAGGTTAATGCTCCAAGTCCTTTGACCTTTAGCCCTTTTGCAATCGCAAGAAACCTTGGATCGGGGTTTTGTTAAAAATGTGGGGATATAATTCCTGATGCGATGTAATAAAATATTTTTTTATTATATATATATTTTTATTCAAATTAGTTAATTAATTTAATTATATATTATATAAAAATTAATTAATTAATTAAGATTTAACATTAAATATCAATGTTTTATTTTGGTTTTATTTTAATGAAATTAGTTATGAAATTATCTAAACTACAACAATTCCAAAAATAAATAAAAAGAGTAAAAATATCATTTTTAACCCAGACTAGATAAATGATGGGACTTCAAAGGAGTACCATTTTCAAACTAGTTGACCAGATGAGGCGAAACAAGCGTCAATAGGAAGCTTATTAAAAATCGATTTTAACAAAACAATCAAAACAAGAATCCAAAGAAAATAAAAAATTAATAAAAGAGTAGGATAATCAGCTAAACAAAATCCTAAAAGGTGTTTGGCCGAAATTTTTATAGGAAAGGTCCCCATTATTGAAGTGAACACATCAATAATGGGGGGGTTGTGTTTTTACTACAACACCACCAAACCCAAACGAGTGGAGAGAGATCTTAGGAGATGTTTGTGTACAAAATGGTTTAAGACCTCTTTTATTTATAATAAAACATTGAGGACAAGTTGGGGTAAGTTGGTTGTTGGCTGACCTTGACAAATTGTCAAATAACATAAATAAATTCATATCTCCATGAATACATGTTGGAATCAGATGATCTTTAGATTAATCCTACACCTCTCGACAAGAGGAATCCAAGAAAAATATCAACTGCCATAAATAAGAAGACCCACATGGAGTTTGACCCTAGTTTCCAATTTTAACAATATTTGAACTAAAAAATGACCTAACGCAAACATTTTGATACCTTTTCCAACACATTTGTAATAAATGGTCCTATAAATATAATCAAAACTGATCATAGGAAGCCAGTTGGTCTTGAATTACCATACCATTATTTGCGACAGCCTGCAGCCTTTGAAAATTTCATGATATCATTTGTCAACCCTATCCATACATGACAACATAACATTTCCATCATCTGAAATGTATCAATCTTAAATCATAAGAAATGATTCATCACATTGTATTTATTTTTCATATCATGTTTGGGCCATTGTTACCTTAACTGGTAGAGGTACTTGTAGCCATAGTTACTAGATTCAACTGAGCTTACTTGGCTAGTTTGACTCAACTGGAATCTAACTCTAAGAAGATTAAATGGAGTCAAAGCTTAACTTGGACAAAATTCCAGGTCTAACTCAGACTTGAGCAAAACTATCTCATGGTCTGACTTGGGCTTGGGCAAGAATCGGGTAAAACTTGACAGTTAAAAAATAAAATTTTTGTCCAAGTTATTTTCTTTTGACAAAAATTCCTGAATTAACTCTTAAGTCTTGCTCAATATTAAGTCAAACCTTGTTTATTTGTCCATGTTGAGATGAACCTAAATCTTTATAGAAACATTTTCCTCAATGCTATTTCATAGAGATATATAATCGAGCTTAGGATTAGTGGATGCTTCCACCATTGTGTCTATCATTTAGAACTAAGATACAATACATTCATCTATTTGAAATCTGAGTGCCTTTAGAGCTAGAACTTTGTAGCAGTACTTGCAAGAGTATCGAACTTGAGGGCTACCTATGAAAATACATGAAGAAAGAGGAGTGTGTATAGGGAAGTGCAGTACACATGTTTGATACTTCTACACATTTTGAGGGCATGCCAATAGAAATGTCATTGTTGTTGGATACACTGGCGTTGGTTAGTTTCAGAAGAGTTCTCTGTCAAATATGTTGTTTTCATGAAGTAATATTTCCAATCAAGATGATAAATACTTGGCATTCCTAGGACATAATGGTGTTATTGTTGCATCTATTTTTGATTTATTAGAATTCCACCACTAATAACTTCATTACGTAGGCTTTCATTTAGTAATATATTACAACAGTGACTTGTTAAAGGAAAAAAATTTCGGTTTGTTTGAACATCATAAACTGGAAGGAAATTTAGCTTTGAATTAGAAAAATGGAATATATTCTGAAAAATATGTTTTCTGATCAAATATAGACCCATTTCCTGATCATTAAAAAAAAATAGTCATGACAATAAGCAATGATTTTGGACAAAATGAATTACATAATTCTCCAGCTCAAAAACAAGTTAGCATATTTGCTTTTGTCCGCATTAGAGAAAAACGAACGAGTAACATTAAGCTTGATTTGAATATTTATATAATCATTTCATAGATTCTAAATCAAAATTGCATGTGCTAATCTTTCTTAATTAATTACAAGGAAAGCAAGGGGCATACATAATTTATTAGCTTCTAGGAATTGGATTCCTTTTCCCCCGAAATAGTAAACTGACAATTGAAGATTACTATGTTGAAGCTATATTCCTGGTTAGTATCGCAATTTACAAAGTCTTGTCTTATTTTTTTTTAGTTTCTTGTTGTAATCTTATATCAGCAATACTTTGCTCCACCCATTAGATTTCTATTGATTAGTTTTATTGTTGAAGTGTCACTGTTTCTTAAAGATAACCAGAGGAAACGATATAGCTACAAAAGTGGAGCATGAGAAATTCTTAATAGAAATTGCTAGCTCCGATGTGTTTGATTATGTTGGATAAAATAAAAACTGCAATGTAACATAAGCATGGGAATTCAAAATATTGGGATAGAAATGTGTGAGTCTATTTGCATTTATTACTTTAGTTGAAGATAACATTTCATGAGAAAATGTTGTACATTAAGAACATAGTAGGTACACAATTTATTCTATGGTAACATTTTATTTGCTTTGTTTATATAGATCATCTAGCCACATAGCGGCCATTTTGCCCAACTAAAGAAAACTTGTTCGAGTTTCTTGCTTTTATGGGGAAAAATGACATTAACAATATTGTTGATGTTGAGGCATATATCGTATAAATCTTTTATAGTATACTTTAGTTTATATTTTAGTGTTCATCGAATTTCATGTCTTATACTTCGCATTGTATTTTTTTCAAGAAAGGAACTTATTATTGATGGTAAGAAGCAGGAATTGAAGAAAGAGGAGAACAACAACACTAGAGCGAAAAAATGAAAATTAAAGAGAAACATAAGAGAAATCATCTACTGGTACCCATAGAGCCAATATTCCACATAAGACACACACATAAAGGCTGATGGTCAAGTCTTTAGAGTTGGTGAATTCACCTACAATGCCTTGGCAACACAATGATAATGTTTTGAAGTGATGAAACACTATTTCATGTGCAAATTGTGCTCCAACCAATATTAAGTTGGAAACTCATATTGTAATACTTGACATTTTATATAATATAATTTATGTGGTTGGAATTATTTATAGTTGCACTTGATATTACTTAGTATTGTAATTAACATATGTAACTTTGCGTTTTCATATTATACGAACCTGTACATTGTATGCCATTTTTTTTAAATTTGGTTGCAAAATCATACTAATTAATTTATGTTGATTAATAATGAAAACATAAAATCAATTTAAAACTACTAAATTAGTAGTTTATGTTTATTAATGATGAACACATAAAATGAATATACGACTAAAGTAGTTGCTTATAACGATTTTTAATGAAAATAAATGAAATGAATATAAACTACTAAAGTAGTAATTTATATAATAAATATGATACTACCAAAAAATATAAATGACTAATGCAAATGATAAATTTGTGATTACAAATGACGACTAAATTTTTCATATATATGACTATTAGTAGTTAATTTTAGTATCTTATAACACAACTAAAATTTAGTCATATATCTTTGGTCATTAATTGGTTTCAAACGATGACTAAAATTTGCATATATATGATTATTAATAGCTAATTTACAGTATCTTATAACACGACCAACATTTTGGTCATATTTCTTTGGTCATTAATTGGTTTTCTCGGTGATCTTTTAGTAATGTATTTTGTTGTATATTTGGTCATTAATTGTGACAATTAATGACAAAATCAATGACCAAATCAATGGCTAAATTAATGACCAAACCAATGACTAAAGTAATGAAAAAATCAATGACCAAATCAATGACTAAATTAATGTCTAAATTAATGACTAAATATACTACTAGACAATAAAATTGAGACAACCAATTAATGACTAAGATAAAAATGACTAAAAGTTGGCCACGTTATAAAATACTGTAAATTAGCTACTATTGGTCATCGACCAAAAAATAGTCGTTTATATGCAAATTTAAGTCATTTTTTTAGTAAATAATTATCCATTTTGTACTAGTGAAAAGTTGTGTGGAAAAAAAAGTGCAGAAAATGTGGACCTCTCCACACAATAGAGTTACATGTCCAAATATAGCGCATAGGAAAAAAAAATTACAGTCATATTTGTGAGGAGCAAGTAGTGCGCAAAAATCAATGTGGATGAAATATTGACATCTCCACAAATATATAAAAAGATATTCGGAAATACGAATACAACCAATAATATTGTATACATCAATTACTTACTAAAATATTAGAAATAAAAGTCGTTAGTGGACGAAATGTAGACCTCTTCACACAATAGAATTACGTGTCCAGACTATGTAGTCGTCGTTGTGTGGAGCAAGCAATCCGGAATAAGAAATGTGGATGAAATATGGACCTCTTCGAACAAATACAAAATTATTTATTAATTGTCCAAAAGAAGTTATGAGGAGGCGACAATAACAAGAAAATGCAAGTGTTAAAAACACTCTCGAATAAGGATTTAATAATGCATATACAGGAAAATGACTAGTTGTGCAGAGAAAGCGGTCCAATACAATATAACGCATCTACACATATACCTAATTTTTAGAATTGAAATATTATCAATAATTGTGTCGATCTATTTATATTATTTTATTATTGGAAAATAAATACGTCATTGCCAAAAAAAACACTATGCAAAAAATTATTTTTATTTTGTTTTACTATTGGAAAACAAATACATCATTACCGAGAAAACAACTAATCACTTTTGTAAAAGAAACTTAGCCTATTGTGTGAAACTTAGCTCATTGTGTAGAGCTTATAACATATTGTGCGGAACTTAGCTCATTGTGCAAAGCTTATATCCTGTTGTGCAAAACTTGGCTCATTGTGCAGAGCTATTTATTTTATTTTATTATTTGGAAAATGAATACATCATTACCAAGAAAACAATATGCAAAACTTAGTTCGTTATGTAGAACTTATAGCCTCTTGTGGAAACTTAGCTCATTGTGCAAAGCTTATAGCCTATTGTCCGAAACTCAGTTCATTATGCAGAGCTTAGGGTAATTGTGTGGAGCTATTTCTTTTATTTTATTTTATTATTGGAAAACAAATATGTCATTACGTTTATTGTTGGAAAATGAATACATCATTACCGACAAAACAACTATAACTTATGTGTGACAAACTTTTCTTTTTGTAAATCAAGATTCTATTCATTCTTCCAAAAAGAGGTACAACAGTAGCAAAATGCAGGTAGTCTCACCTCGACCAGGTTTATTGATTATCATGATCAAAATATGAAAAAGAAATAGAAAAACATCTAAAGACACAGTCCACAACTTAGGAGGCCACAAGCACTAGTAAACACATAAAACAAGTAAAACACTTATAACCATGTTAGTCATCAGAAGTGATGGAGGCTGGGTTGTCTAGAGTTGTTCTTAGAGGAGGTGGAGGACATAATGTGAATTGAACGTGCTCTTCTAAGTGGGCCATCCAAGCCTCCATCTTCTCTACTTTCTCATATAACATATTCTAGCCTCACAAAACCACCATTATGCGCTCCCTAACATGGAAATGGAAGTAATGCATCTTTTTCAAAGTGTCAATGAGCTTTGTTGGCTCCTCCTACCTCACGCACTCTAAGGTTTCCAAGCAAGTACTGACTAGATTAAATCCTGACAATTCTCTAAACAACAATCTTATCTCTGACCATGTCCCAAATTACAAGCCTTCCCTCCTCGCCCCGAACTATCGCGACGAATCATCCCACCTAGTTGTTTGCTCTTTGGGGTGGGACCCCCATGACTAGCCACCACGACCAAAACTACCACATATCTCAAAAGCCACCTGACCAGAACGACCGTCCCTATTGCCACCGCAATTGCCAGAGGCCACCCATCCCAAGTGACTTGCATTAATACTGCCCCACCCAAAGCTAGTGGTCGTCATTTCCATCAGTAAGGGAGACACACAACCCCCCGAGTTGATCGAATTGGGCTTAAGATACGAAGAGGAATGAGCCAAATGGGGATTCAAACACATTATGACCAACCCTACACCATTGGGATGAGTTGAAACTAACCAGAGGGTGACTTCAAAAGCCTCAATTGTCATCAAGGAGAAATGTCCTACCCCCACCGGTAGAACCACAACCAACCAACCGAGG
Organism: Pinus taeda; assembly: GCA_000404065.3. Taxonomy (NCBI): domain Eukaryota; kingdom Viridiplantae; phylum Streptophyta; class Pinopsida; order Pinales; family Pinaceae; genus Pinus; species Pinus taeda. The sequence goes on from APFE031335618.1 coordinate 283,597, forward strand.
ATGAAGGCAAAGAACCGAAATTCAAAGACAACAACGACGAACTGGGTCTGCAATTCACAATCCCTCTCCTTGAATAGGACCCCCGCTAACCAAACCACCCAAAATCCAACATGCATGCTCCACAGACACCACTTGACCTTGCAAGACCTAGAGAGAGGACCAATGAAGGCACCGAGCCAAATTTCGCTCCAGCTTGTAGGGGAATCCACCAGACCCCAGTAGGACAAGATAAACAAAACCAGAGTCATAAGCTCAAACCCTTCCCTACGCATGATGACCATAAACCGAATACCAAACTGGAAATTAATAAGAATGCACACTCGTAAGCAGAGGAGGGGACACTGGCAGCGAAGAAGCTACCTCTCCTAAACAAGGTGCCCTCGAAAACAACCGCTTCCTTGCTCAAATCTCAAATTGTATGTACCATAAAAACAAGAAACCCAGAATGTTTGATAGCAACCCTTGCCACCCTACATAAATATCGGCAGATGCCACCTCCAATGAGTTTCAAGACAAATTGAGGTCTCACACAAGTTACATTACCATCTCTTTAACATAAGGTGCATTGAGAGGATGGGGATGTCGATCCTCGTTCCTTCGAACATGTGGTATTCATGAATGCCCATGTGTTACCTTGGTATCGTTGTCGACTTGGTTAATTACTCTCATCGTGGATTATGTGCGACAAAATTAGCCTATTGTGTGGAAGTGAAAAATTTAGCCTATTGTGTTGAACTTAGCTCATTGTACGGAGATTATAGCCTATTGTGCAGAACTTAGCTCCTTATGAAAAGCATATATCCTATTGTGTGAAACTTAGTGCAATGTGTAAAGCTATTTATTTTATTTTATTATTGGGAAACAAATATGTCATTACCTTTATTATTAGAAAATGAATACATAATTTCCGAGAAAACAATTAATAACTTTTGTGCAACAAACTTATTCTATTGTGTGGAAGCGATAAATTTATCTTATTGTGCAAAGCTTATAGCCTATTGTGTGGAGCTATATATTTTATTTTATTATTGGGAAATGAGTACATCATTAGCGAGAAAACACTATGCAAAAAAAATCAATTATTTTATTTTATTATTGGAAAATGAATATGTCATTACCTTTATTATTGAAAAATGAATACACTATTACAGAGAAAACAACTAATAAATTTTGTGTGACAAACTTAGACTATTGTGTGGAAGCAATAAACTTAGCCTATCATGTGAAACTTAGCTCATTGTGTGGAGCTTATAGCCTATTGTGTAGAACTTAGCTCATTGTGCAGAGCTTATAACCTATTATGCAGAGCTATTTATTTTATTTTATTATTGGAAAATGAATACATCATTAGCAAAAAAACACTATGCAAAAAATATAGTGGTAGAGGCAGGGACTATGTTGCATTGTAGTTGTTACACTTGTTTATAATTCTCTTTGTTACACATGTTCGATATAATGTGTTGTGTTAGGATGTTGCATTGTATGTAGTGTTGTAGATATATAGATATAAATTTTAGATTTTATAAATATCTTTCAACATTAATTATTAATGTAAACAATGTTTATAGTTGTATTTTGTTATGTTATAAAGATACATAATGTAGTTGGAATATTCTTCTTGGGAGTCTTGATGTTGAAAATTAATATTATTAATATTTATATTTGTGTTTCTATTGTTGTGTTTTTTATGGTTTAAACTCATATTATCTTTAGTGAGATTAATTTACAACTTACTTTGTTATATCTGTGATTGGTACATGTTTGGATTGTTGACAATTTGAATAAGTGATGGAGGAGGATGTTTAATGCGTGCATTAATGAAGGTAGTTGTGTGACACCTTCATTACCATTCAAGCAAAGAAATTGTTGAGTCCCAAACTTGCATCTTTCCTACACGTTTTTCTAGCTTCTTCCCATTCATCTGAACCTCCTAAGTCATCAGTATCATTGCATATTAGTTTAAAAAGGGCATTTAAAGTGGTTTCTTGACTATTTTTTTTTGTTGCTATTTGAACTAGAATTTTGTTTATAAGCTGCGGAATCTTGTCACTTTCTGCAGCTAGCCCAACTTTCTGCAGCTGTTTTGTCAATGTCTATATTGCAGGTGTCTTCAGGCGAATCGAGCCACATGGGCAAGTTGCAAACAATGTGGACATGGACTGAGTCCTATTGGCTCAGTCGAATTCATCAAAAGAGGCCATAGTCAACGGTGGGCAAAGAGGTGGTCAACTTAAGAGTCCTATGGTGATAAAACTCTGTTTTTCACCACGTGAAGCTTTGCGTGGTTGTTCCTAAATCTCAGGGGACAAATCAACACCTGTGGACTACTCCATGAACCGAATCCAACAGCCACCCTCCAAAGATTTCGTCTTCACGGCAGCCATAATGCTAAATTTCGGGACATGGTTGTTTACGTGTCTTTTATCAGCGCATATTGTATGAAAGTAGTTATGTCATCCTCTGTTATAAATAATGCACGTTCTCATATGCATATTATTTAGCTTTGGTAATGTAATTTTGACTGTTAATGAGTCCACTGTGCTGTGACTTTATCTCTGTGTTATGACTGCATTTTAATACATGAGGAGACTCTGTTTATAAGCTCAATTCGTGGAACTTGATCGTTGATTGTCTGAGGATTGTGTAGAGGGCCCCTACACAGGCTGAGGTTTTCTTTATTACTGCATAGTTTCATGCTTTATTTCTTTACATTTCTTATGCCATAATCATTCACTTGTATATATATTGCATTTCTTATGGTATTAATGTTTGATAACTGTTCATAGCTTTTCACGTTTTATAATGTTGTTAACTAATCAGTGCCTTTGTTTCAGATTACAATAGGTAGCCCGGGCATTTACACATAGTTTTCTAATGACTAATGACATGGAATTATTCTTGTCCTTCTACTTATTCATTTCCTTTAGTTTTTAGTTCCAGCACTGTGTTATTTATTTCAGTTTTGCTCATTTACTCTTCTGCAAGATAGATATTAAATTACTCATGTCATTTTTAGTTACCTCCTAAAGCCAGAGCAATTCGAATGGTGAGGGATTGAAGTATGAATGCGTAGTTTGATATTAGTTTATTTTTCTACAAGTTAGTTATTAAATTGCTTGTGTCATTCTCAGTTACCTCCTAAAGCCAGAGCGAGTCAAATGGTGAGGGATTGAAGTATGAGTGTGTAGTTTGATATTAGTTTTATTTTCTGGAAATTAGATATCAGATTGCTCAAGTTGTTTATGATTACCTCCTAAAGCCAGAGCGAGTCAAATGGTGAGGGGTCAGAATATGAGTTGATGTAATGTGATTTTACTTTACTTTACTTGCAATTTTTGGATTTCTTTGAGTTCAATTTTTCTTATATTTTTATGGCAGCAAGGATACTTGGTTTCATGGTCACTAGCTTATTGTTGTTTAATTAGAATAGTGGCACTTTTTCACTCTCTTTTAGGAATTAGTTTCATCATTGCATGTTTTAAAACTTTTTTTTAAAAGTTTGAAGTTTTGAAAATCATTTTAAATTACATCATTGCCTTAAACATTTATATCATACTTGTCTTTTAAAATTTCCATCTCACATTAGGGAATTAATAGAAATAAACCCAAAACAAAATAAAAACTCAAAAACAACAAAAAAGTAAGAAATAGGTTATCTTTCACATATAGTGCGGAGCACTTCAACAGTTTACGACTCCCCGATTGACAATTAATACAACAATTTAGGACACTCTAAATTGACCAAACAGAAATGAAGGACAAAAAAAGAATGTGTATTTATGTAGGACTAAACAAGACTCTTGAGTTTGTACTACTTTGTTTTTTGTTATCGCCAAGGTATTTTGCAAAATGACAAGTTGGATTTTTGTACATAGATCTAAGCATAGATTTAAATTTATTGAGCCAAGAAGTAGAATTCCAATATGCTAAAGGGGTATGGTTGAGACATGGTTAACAAAAGCCGTGGAATTGTAGAAGATTTGTTATTTACATAAAGCCTAAACTAATTTGGGTTTCTCAAGTAGCTAGGAGTTTGACACCGTTCTTACCAAAAAAATAAACTCATGTATTTGTTCTGCAAAATGCTAAGGGATATGCGACTTGGGAGGGGAATGATGAATTCAAATTCCATGAATATAGATTGTGCTTACCTCTTAAGTTCTTAGAGATGAGCTATCAATTATAATAAACATATAACCCATTGCCAACTATAACCAAATTAAGGTACAGAAGATAATTTATTTTTTTATTTATTTTTTATATAGAACTAACCTAATTAGAATTTAACATTTTCATGTTCCATTCACAAAAAAAGAGATAATTGGGGTTATTAGTCTAAAATTCATTTTGTTAAGGTGCACAAAATGTGTAGAGGATATTTTTTTCTTTATAGCACTAGCCTAATTGGAGTTTAACAATTTCATGTTCCATCCACAAAGAAGATATAATTTGGGTTATTAATCTAATATTCATTTTGTTATGGTGCACAAAATAGCTTGGGAGAGAGGAGAAACAAGGGTGTCAATTGTATAGATTTTCTTAAAATAGAGTGAGTAATAACGAATTTGAATTTTTTTATTATTGTTATTATTGTTTAGACAACATCTAGCCTTAAAATTTAACCAATTGTATAATTAGCAATTGCCTTGCTAGGTGCAAAGTGTATGTTTTCAAAATTGGTAGTGTAAGAATAAGATATAAAGTAAATCTCCTATAATTAAATAAATTGTACAACAAAAATACTATGGAAATAAGGGATTAAGAAGATATTGAAAATGAATGAAATAAAAATGTTCTCGTGTCAGATTTATTTTTCATGGGCAAAGTTTTGAATGAGATAATTCTCCCTACTTTCCTAATTTCACAAATCAAAACTATTTTTAAAATTTGTGTATTAAATAACAAATCAATTATTTTCAAACTCAAAAACAATGCCCACAATTTATCTAGTGAAACTAATTCTTGGATTAAAATTCCCAAATCACTCAAAGGAGATTGAGGATGAACATCACCTTTTAACAAGCCCTACTATTAATTGTATGAAGCATAACTTTATTCAATGCCCTAACTTATGTATTGTTCAAGAACTCCTTGTGTACAAGAATAATCTGATGACCTTGGTAATTCATTTCCATCATGTTCAAATATAGGAACCATATTATAAAAAGCACTGTGTTTGATTCATTTTATTTGACCATTAGAGCTTATTGGTCTTAAGAGACGATAAACACCAATATCATTGTACTGTGTGCATAACATTCAAATAAATTCCAATTTACTTACATGCATGAAATAATATATAAATTGTATTTCAAAGTTGGGTGCAATATACTTTTCTTTTGAATACCAATGATAAATGTAAGAAATCCTTTGAAAATCAAAAGAGTTTTGCAACAATATCAAATTGATTTTCCAATCTTAAGCATTGAATCCAAGCAAATCAAATCAATTCACTTTCCATTTATAACATAGGAAAAATATTAGCACAAAATGCTCCTTTCAATTTGTCTACGTGTGGGAGTATTAATAGAGTTTCCTTCATGATTCGAGAGAAGAGGAGAATTCAACCATTGTGGCTCACAAAACTGTTAAAACAAAAGAAGGTATATTCAAACAAGGTGAATGACACAAAGAAAATACTCACATAGAATTTGTTACATGAAATTATATGTGGTTTAAACTCTCAAAGGGAGAAACGGTGCATGACACTCTCATAATTAATTCATTCTAAAGATACTTGCATCAATATATATTGGAATCAATCATCACCAAATGACCCTCCATGTTCTCTAAATAGAGATCATGGACCAATTGAGTTCTAAGCTATGGATCAACTATTGTTAATACCAAGAAGAGGTTTGAACTCTCATAACACTTACCTATAAGACACAATTATGAACATCACAATAATTAAATTATAAAGTGATCCGGATTAGATCATTATAGTGTTTGTCATCCATATCAATGCTTTCAAAGTGGAAAAAATTGAGGAATCAACTCACGGGATTGTTTTTACCGGAGGGTCCCAGTTTGACAAAACAGGGCTTGAAAGCCGAAAAAGATCAGCCCAATTTGAGTGTTGTGAATCAATAATAACACCTATTTGAAATGGAAGCAAAGGTCGATATCAAGCCATACCATAGAGAGATCGATGCTTTGAAGCTGAATCATTGGTTGCAACAATTGAAAGTGTATTTCAGTATCCACCAAATTGAGGAAGGACAAAATATATCAATTGTCTGACTAAAATTAGAGGGACATGCCCTGACTTGGTGGGAGAGCCACATAGAGAAGCTGAGGTTTGAGGGAGATCCACCAGTGACTAAGTGGGAGGACATCAAAACCATCATTAAGTCATAGTTTTACCCTATTGGGTACATCGATGACAAGTGGATTCGATGGCACTACTTCAGGCAAAATTCAGGAAAAGCTTGCAGGAGTACACCACAGAGTTCAAAAATATGGCCGCAATGTTGGGTATCTCCCCAAAGAACCTAGATGTTCTCGTCAAATATTTGGGGGGTCAACACTACCAGTTACATGAGAAAGTGTTGTTGTTCAAGCCCAAATCAATGGATGAGGCTTGTGTACAGGCACAATACCTGGAGAACATAGGTCTAAAGAGAGTGAAATCAAGTGGATTGAAGTAGAAGGATAAATAAGGAACTTCTAAGGAGGGGAAGAATAATAAAAAAGGGTGAAAAGATAAAAAGACGACAACCACAACACACTCGTGTAAAAGTCCCAACAACCACTCCAACATTGACGACCATATAAAGGAGAAGTGTTGGAAGTTTCATCCAAAGCTAACCTGGAAGAAAATGAAGAAATACAATAAGAAGAAGAATCTCATGGCCACTGATTCAAGAAACGAAGTTGAAAGAAGATCATACTTTTGTATTTCAATGCAAAAGGAGGTGAATGTGAGCAACTTTCAACAATAGGAAAGAAATAAATGACCAACTCTTCCATATAAAAATACAAGTTAAGAAGATGAAGATTGATTCTTTTGACTTAGGATCACATGTGAATCTAATTACAACAGAGGTGTTCAAGAAGTTGGGGATGGAATTTCGGGATCATCCAAACCCATATCCACTAGGATGGGTAAATAAGGATGCAGAGCTAAAGGTAATAAAACAATGCAAAATTAGATTTTCCATCAATGTTGATTTATTGATGAAATAGAACTAGATGGGGTTCCCCTTAATGTATGTGGAGTTGTGTTTGGGAGTCTCGACATGTACATGTGAGATGTAATATTCATGCAGAGAGCCAACCATTATCGATTCGTCAAGTATGGAAAATTGTTCATCATCAATGAGCACAAAGGAAAGTAAAAAAATTCACTAGTAAGTTCCAACCAAGCTAAGAAATTGATTAATTCTAACAAGACGTATGATTTATTATTTTAAGAGAAAAACAATTTGTAGAAGAGTTAGTGAGGGGCAAGGCATCCCTGAAGGGGTGTACTAAGAAGAAAAAAAAACAATTGGAAGAGTTTCTATAGGAATACAAGGAAATATTCCAGGAGCCTAAAGGGTTATCACCTAAGAGGGAAGTGGAGCATGAGATCCAACTATTATTAGACTCACAATTGCCAAACATTGGGTTGTACATGTAGTCTATTATAGAATCATGTGAGGTGAAGAAATAACTACAATAGCTACAGGAATAGGGAGTCATTTGACTTAGTACATTACCATGTGTCTCACCCATCATCATTGTTCCAAAGAAAGATGGGACTTGGTAGATGTTTGTAGATTACAGGTCATTGAAAAAAATTGCGCTCACAAACAAGTAACCCTTGGCCAGGATAGATGATCTTTTGGATCAGTTTCAACAAGAAAAGTACTTCACCAACTTGGAATTAAAGTTTGGATATCACTAAGTTCAAGTCAAATGAGAAAATATTTGGAAAAATGACTTCAAAACCAAACAAGATTTGTATGAGTGGCTAGTCATGCCATTTGGCCTATGAAATGCACCAACTAGATTTATGAGATTAACGAATGATGTACTGTTCCATTTTATAGATTCATTTGTTATTGTATATTTAGATGATATACTGATATACAATGCTACCTCGGAGGAGAACATTTCACTTTGACACAAGTGTTGGATACATTAAAGAAGCACTGGTTGCTATCAAATCTCAAGAAGTGTGAGTTTGTGCAATAATATTTGGTGTATCTGGGGTATGTGATAGGTGGAGGAGAGTTGAAGATAAATCCTACCAAGATGGAGCCCATCATGAAATGGTTAGTGCCTACTAATGTTTCTAAGGTCAAGAGTTTCATTGGGGTAGCACAATACTTGAGGAAATTCATAGCCTCATTTTTAATAGTAAAAACATCACTCCACACCATAATAACACGTGGAAAGAGTTTCTAGTTGGGAAAGGGTCAGAAAAGGTATTTTAAGGTGCTAAAGAATAAAATCATGCAAGCACCAGTTCTCGCATTACCAAACTTGCAATAACCCTTTGAAATGGAGACATATACAAGTGGGCATTCTATCAGAGTGGTATTTATGCAGGGAAGAAGGCTTGTATGCTACGATTCTAAATTATTTCATGGGGAATTTCTTAACTACCCTATTGTTGTCACTACGATGAAAACCCTCCAAAATTTTTCCTACACTTGAATTTTAAAGCCTACAGAGGATCTTGTGATCGGTCATTCCACATTCACTTCTTGGTTGGCTGATGCCTTGTTAAGTATTTGAGCTCCCTCTTGGATTATAAGTGTCGAATTCACTTGCTCGCACATAATAAGTCTACAACAAGTTCATGAACACATTATTTTACGTAAGCTTGTATAGCCATATCACAGTTCATCAAGACTATTAATGTGCAATGATAAACCCATGTCAACAGTCAATGCATTCTTTCCTTAACAGTCTCTCACTTTTGGCTGTGATTTTACTTTTGTTTTGGTGAGTTTTCAAAACTGTCGATTTTACACGTCTTCAATTTCCCGAGTGTTGCTTTCATGTTTTTGACTATATCCTTTGTTTGATTTCATATTAATTAGAGTTTTTTTCATATTATATTGGCTTTGATATGTTTTGTTTTCATTGCTTTTCACACTTTTATATTTATATAGTAAATGTCGTCTTTTGGCATGGGAAGTGGTGCTTATCATGTAAAGTGGAATTTTATGCTTGTTTCAAGGGGTAAATTTGGTCTGATGATTCATACTAGTCATGTACGACATGTTTTACACTAGTTCTCAAAGTTTCATGCAATGTTGCACAAGTGTCGTCACTTTCATTGTAAAGTGTATCTTTTGTGTTGCACTTGGAGAGGTATGGTGCATTATTGTTGCATTGAGGACATGTTGATATTATTTTTTTTAGTGATAAATGTTGTTTCATTGACTATTATAAGTGTTTAATCATGATATAGTTTTGTCTCTTTTCGCTTGAGCCTCACTGATCCCACACTTAGCCTTATTCAGAAAATTTTGTTCTTGGACAACTTGACTTCACTCAACCTTCCTGAACTTCACATTGCGTAGTATTAACCCTCAAAACCTGACCTTACCTCTTGGAACTATGCAATACGTAGTTTCAGTGCTCAATCCCAGTTCTTGAGCTCCACAATAGAGCAATCCTTGCCTCCAACCATCCTTCTTTGTGCACTACACAATCTCAAGCATCAAGCCTTAGCCTTGATTTCTTGCACTGCATAATCACTTGGCCTCTCTCCCTCCAAAATTGTGCATTAGGAAAATTCAAGCCTCGAGCGTCAAGATTGAGGCCTTGATCCCCTCAACTACGTAATCTCCCAGCATGTTCCATTGTTTGAATTGTGCATTAGGAAACTTCAAGCCTCAAGCTTGACCTCTTGATTTCCTCAACTTCCCAACCAGTTAGCCCAGACCTTCAGAACTGTGAACTACGTAGTCTCAAGTCTCAATCCTCCAACTTGACCCGTTGAGTCCCTTCATTGTGCATTCCTTCTATCCAGGCCTTCAGAACAGTGCATTGCATAATCTCAAGGCTCAAGCCTCTAACATCAGTCCTTGATTCCCTCAACCATGTAATTCTTTGACCATGTCCATCCTAAACTATGTATTGCGTAGTCTCAAGCCTCAATCCTAGACCTTGGCCTCTATACCTATGAAATCCTAGAGTCAATCACTCAACCAGTCAATAGTTCCAACCCTAACAAGTGATTTCATGAAGCATCTTAGGCTAGGGGTTTATCAGATTGATGTCATCTTGTCATGGGTGGATTGAAATTGCAGGTATTCTATTATGTCATGATAGGATTATGATGGAGGAAATGGAGAAAGGGACCATGTTAGAAGACACCTAAGGAGATTTGGAGATAAGATGATCATCAGGAAATAAGATGAAGGAACACTGGATTATTATAGAATACCAATGATCGGGACCACATGAAGACTCCATCTAATTCACAACCCTTCAAAGGGAAGATATGAAGAAAAAAACATATCTCTCATGAAGACAGAAGATCAAGATCACATTGAATACTCCTTATCTTCGAGTTGTGAGGAGGAGGAAGAAGAAGAACATGCACTATGTCTCAAGAAGACTCAAATATAGAAGCAACAAAGAGTCACTTGGCATTGCCATGTCATCAAGGTCATGTTATGAGTCATCATGTGCCACATCATTTGTGGATTATGTAAATTCTATATTGGAAAATGTAATGTAAATTGGAAGTCTAAGAGTCATCCATGTATATACAAATTCATGTGGGAGTCAAAAGGTTATAGGGAAGTCAAACAGTCATGAGGGTAGTCCAAGATTCACAAGGGAGGTGAATGATTACCCCATTTTTTATATATATATATATACCCTCATTGGTCATGCAAAGGAATTCTCACCTTGGTTTCTCCTACCAAGCATTGGAGAGGAAGATAGTTTCTTTGGAGGAGCGAGTGGCTACTCTAATTCTCCACTATTGGGGCTAGTGGTGTTCAATATCTTGATGTATATTGGGACTTTTACTTAATTTAGAAGCTCATTGAACCAACACGCTTTCATGCATATGTCGGAATATTGTAAGAATATTTTTTGGATGTTTGCGATGTATGCTATTTTCATCTGTACTAAGGAAATTGAACTATTTCAGTGGATTTGGTACTTATCCTGTTGAAGGTGTGTTTTAGTTTCTTTAATAATTGTTTCTTCCTTGTGAAGTATTTTGCTGGTTGATCAAAAATTCATTCATATGTATATGCTCATGTGCCTTTTCTAGATTAGTATTATTACTTATCTTTAAAGGGCCCACTTTTCTCCTCCCTTTCAGTAGAAGGAACTTGATACTTTCCACAACTGAACATTTCACAAGTCATAATCACTTGTTGATCTGAAAATACCTATGTATTACTCTCTTGTGTTGAAATTTGTAGCTTGGAAAATATACAAGGATACATGGGAGTCAGGTCAATACTCTAGATGGGGCTCCTATTCCAAACTGTGTGAGGTCTAATTTGGACTTCACATCAAGGATACCCCCTTGGTTGATGGATTTCTAGCACTGTCAACAAAATGGTGCTAGAAGGAGGGATAGATGACAAGTTGTGACCATTGAGTATGTTTTGAATATCTTATCTTTAATGGCTCATTCTCAAATCATACTCCCAAGGTGTTTCTCTAATTTATCCATTTATCAATTTTCAATACCCGATGAGCCTCTTTATCACTTGTCTCAATTGAAGTTTTATGGTCGGGATGGAACATCTATAGCCGAGTATATTTCTGATTTTCTTAAGTTTTGTGATTCTTACAAAATAGATGATGAAGATTTTTCTTTTGTTATTTTCTTCCTCACCCTTGAAGGTCTTTCTAATCGATGGTGTCGTACCTTACCATTTTCTTCCTTCCATTATTTTCATCAATTCCTCCAAGAGCTTTATCAAGCCTTCAATAGGTATGATTACCAGGATGTTTATAAAAGAATCAATAATCTTAGAATGAAACCTGGTGAATCAATTGAGGATTTCTCTGATTGATTCCTTCACCTTTGTTATGAATTTCCTAAAGAATACATGGATTGGGATTTATTTAAACAAAAGTTTGAGTGTTTGGTTCATATCTCTTTGCATGGTGAACCCAAACCACCTGATGTTTTTTCTTCCCCAACTCTTGTAAGTCATAATACACCCCTAATTTCAAAGGAGGAACTTGCTATTCGTTTTGTTCCTTGTCCTCCTCCTTTTTCAGTTCTAATGTGGGTACCTCCTTGCGATTATAATAAAGCTTGGAAATTTGCAATTCAAATTCCTAATCCATCTTCTCATCCTCCTTTTTTCATGATTCAGATCCCATGGAGGAAATCCTGGAATGGTTCATAATCTGATTCGGATACCTGCCATCCATTACCATCTCTTTTTCATGACCCCTTTTCCCTTGACCTACCTAATTGGTATCTTTCAAATCCAAGCTGTGAATAGATGTAAGGTGGTCACATTTCGTAGGTAGAGGAGTATAAAGGTGAATATTATTTCAATATTTCTTCTCTTTTTCAAAATCCTGTATGTGAAGATGGTGTTTCCTCATTCTTGGTTGACATTAAATCTGGTAATCTTGGTAGTCAATCAAATGCGATCAATTTTCCTAATCAATCTCAAGCCTTGGGAAACAATAACTCTGATGAGGATGACTTCATTGATACATATGATGATGAATTCCCAAGTGCACCATCTGATCTTTCAATTTCTCAAGAATATTTTGTTTCGAAATATTTAGATCTCAAATGTGTTCAGTCAAAGAAGATTTGCTTATGAACACTTCTTCCTCTTCACCTCACTGTCCTTTGTGCTCTACTATTTGTAATGCATCAACCTCCGATGGAAATTCTCCACATTCTTCAAGTTTGTTATCTGATGAGTTGAATCTTGAAATAACACATGATAGTGATATTATCCATGATGAAGAAGAAAGCAATGAAATTATAGAGCATACATTCCATCCCTTATCATCTCTTGCTTTGTATAGGGACAAATATTCGAATCAATGTGATCATGAGATTTTTTCGATGCATACATTCTTAGACTTGCGATCAAAAGAATATTAGGACTTGATTAATTTATTTGTTGAATTTGAAGTATCTCATCAAACTAGTGATGTAGATAGATGCCATCCAAATAGAGGTGATCCTGTTGAATTAACTAATAACAACTTTCCACATGAAATTTTTGGTCTGACTCAGTTTACAAAATGTTATTATCTGTCTTTTCAAAGTTCTGGAACTTTTTAGGAATTCGAGGCACTTCAACTCTCGTTGATGGTTATGTTAGGTTCTCGTGATCTTAGTGAAATTCTTGAACCATGTCAAATCTAGATGTTCTCATAGAATTCTTTCATTCATATTGTTTCGCTAGATGTAAACTCATTCTTGATGGATTTAAGGATTCCTCATTATAATTTCTGTATTTATAAAGATCAGGTTTTTGGTCATTCTGTTGTAGTATATTTATCCTCATACAAATTGCTTGTATCAAATTCAGGTTTGGTGTGAACTCCTTTCATGAATGTGAAGAATTGTGAAGCTAATCAATTTGAAGATTAACTTTGGCTGAAGGGTTCATATTTGTTGAGTGCTATTGTGAATAATCAACTCTTAGATTTTCTTGTGAATGTCTCATGACACCAAAAATCCTCTTAAGTGTTAGAAAGTGCTTGAGTGATTTTTTTATTAAAGTTCCTCTTTTTCATCCATTACATCCTGACTAGTGTCATATATTTTCTATACTATAATTCCTTTTCAATTATTTCGATGATTACAATGCTTGTATAGTTTTTCACCAGTTACAGAAAATGGTTTGTCATATTTGGCATGCAAGAAAGTGGGTTCTATTGTTCAAATCATTCATAAAGTTGTTCAAATTGATTTATCTTTGTTAACTAATAATTGGGAATCTGATGCTTTAATCAACTCATCTGATCATAATTCCAACTATGATGACTGTTATTCAACATACCATTTTCCCATCAGCGCATCCAATGATAGTTGTCTTACATCCTTCAATCCTTATTGTTTAACATCTCACTATTTAGGTACTTGTCAAGCAGTTGAGGCACTTCAGCCTTCGCTGATGGTTATGTCATGTCCTCACTATTTTGACAAGCCCTCTGAATATGATCAGATCCATTTTCCCTCACAATATTCTCATTTTGATGCCACGCTTTTAATTGAAAATTCATCTTTTCAAATATTTTAGGGTTCTCAAGAGGATTGTTTTGAATTTTACGATTCAATCGCCGAAAGGTTGGAGCAATCTGTAGGTTTTAACCCCGTACAGAAATTACCTGCATATGAATTCTATATCACAAGAAAAATAAAAATGCGAGAGCATAACCCATAAAACACATATACACAAAGATTTCCCACTGAATCTCAAAACCGAGACTACCAGCTTGATTTTTCATTATTTTCCTTTCAATGTTACAATACATATTTATACATGCCGAAGCATCCAATACCATGGACTGAAAAACCA
>APFE031335624.1:0-12059 GCA_000404065.3 Pinus taeda
TATGGTGCTAATGAATGAGGTGAGTTGTTCATAGTTTTGGATTAACATTCAGACCTTTTCTTTCTCCATCTCTCCCTAAGCCTTCATCGTGATTGGCAAGTGAAGCAGGGCCCCTTTGTATCACATTGTCCATTCTTGCACATGGGTGATGGCATCATGTATGTTCCTAAGAGTTTGAGAAAAAACTTTGCTCCACTACCATAAGTCATACACATGGACAACTGCTTTATGCAGGGTGACAAATCCATCATAGAACTTTTTCATGGTAGTCTCATGTGTTGATACTTCAACAAGTATTGCTTTCTTCATCTCTACCATTATGAAAATTGAACTCTATTGTTGAAGTTGTTTTGCATGTTTCCTCACAACCTTCAAATTATTTGCAATTTTTTCATTCTCGGCCAACAAGAACTTAACTTTTGAGCTCACTTCTCTTGCATATGCCAAGGTGGCATCAACAAGGGCAACTGGATGCTTTCTGGTGTCTAACACTATCACCCCTTCCTTCATGAATGCAGGTGATGTGTGATCATCTGGGAAGGTCTTCATCCACGCATGTACAACCTCTTCTGCAACTCATTAAATGATAGATTGTACACATTCATGACCAAATCATCATCAAATATAACAACTTCTCCTTTCTTTCTCGGGACTGGTTGTGACATTGGAGGTGGTGGAAATTGAGAGGTGACCTCTGGTGCTCGAGGCATAAGGCTAGTGTCTTTGTTCTGTGGTTCGTGCTCCAGCTCCATGCCTATCACTTCAATCAGTTCCTCAATCTGGTGAGCAAGCTCCCAATTTTGCATCTGTTCCTCAACCTCTATGGGCACTATTTTCTCTGTCATCACACCTTGCCTTTCTTCTTTATCCTTTTTTTTCTTCTCTTCTCTCCCTATTCTCCTCGGCTCCTATTCTTCCTTCCAATTCTTCTCCATCTCTCGCAACTTTAGTTCTTCTTCTTGTAACCTTTTCTTTTCTCTCTTCCTTTTCTATACTCTCTTTATTTGTTTTTGCCTCTTTTCCTCCATTGCCCAAGCTTCTTTCTCTATGATAGGATCTTCCCTCATCTTACAGCTTTTCTCTGCCTCTAGGTTCTCAAAAATCTTTCTCTTGCGCTTGTCCTACACTAGATTTCTACCTATTGTTGATGTTGTTGTTGCTTCTTGTCATGCTTCTATTTGTAGATAAGCTTTCGTAGTGTTGTTATACTCACTAACTCGTGGAGTTTGGAGGCATTGTAGTAGTACGTCCAAGGGTCCTCCTCATGGCGTATCAATTTTTTCAAGATTCATATGTTTATTTCCACCATAAATATTGATCAGGATTTATATCTTTATTTCCAGCATAAATACTTTTGAATGGTGTATGTGATGAAAGCAAGACAATGTTATTAACGTCAAACTCAATTTTCATAGAGACATAGCAGATGATTTTTGAGGGCACGTTTTGGACAATTGAAAGTAAATTTCAAAAAACAGAAATATGGTTTTTTTTTTCAAAATGACCCAAGTTGGCTTCCACATGGCGGATTCAAAAAATTGTGGAAGTTTTGGGAACATTAGTCTGTTCTTCCAAAACCTAGTGTTTTCAAAAAGTTCCTACAAATCTATTGGAATGGTGATTTTAGAAGTAAATTGCGCGTTTTTTTTTTTCCTTAATAATTTAAAATATGTGTTACTCATTGTTTTTCATTAGAACTGAAAAAAATAACATATTTAATTAAATAACAACATAATAAATTTTAAAGCCTCAATAACAAGTTAATATACATAATAATAATGTGTTATCAATGGTGTGAATGACAAGTTAATGTACATAATGAGTTACCAAAATTTTGTTCAAATTTATTTAAAACATATAATTTGTTATAGATATTGATTACAATCTATTTAAGAATTGTTCTTTGAGTTGAGTGAGTTTGTTAGAGATATTCATTTAATGGTTTACAATTATTTTTATATTTTAGTTGATTTACAGTTATTTTTATGTTTTAGTTGATTTACAGTTATTTTTATGTTTTAGTTGATTAAATTTATGTTTTAGTAGATTAAATTTATTAGAAATATTCATTAGATGGTTTATGATTATTTTAATGTTCTTATTCTTAATTTATTAAAAAATAAAGGTTAGAGATATTTATTTAATAGTTTACCATTATTCATATATTTTTATTTTCACGTTCTTGGTTAATATGTCAATAATTAATAACTATTTTTATGTTTTTTTTGTGATTTTTTATTAGATAAATAATATTATTAAATAAATGTTAGAGATGATGGTAGTTGGTACATTAATATTTTTGCTCTATTTTTGTTTGAATTTATAAAATTTTGTTTTTAAGTAGTTGTAATTTTTTTTTTTTTATTATAACTCTCAGTGTTATTATTCAAAAACCCATTGATATGAAGCTCCCATTGTTTCAGAGACTCTCCTCTTTCTCCTGTCTATGATGCCTCTCTAAGTCGTATGCTACGGTTTGAGAATGCAATGCAAAGGAGTCTGGATCATGCAGTATACATATTCTCAAAGAGTTCTCAAAATGACATCCAATCAAAGAGGAAAAATGACCAAAGAAGCAACATAAATCAAAATCAAGGGGTCCTAACATTCTTTCTCTTGTATCGGATTATGTCACCATCTTATCCTTTGGGACTCCTTAAACCTTCATTGTGTCGGTAGATACAGGAAGCACATTAGTCTGGGTCAAATGCTCAATTTCTTCTAATAGAAATGCCAATGTAGGTGATCCTAGTCACTTCTTCAAGGCAATTATGTCAAACTCATTCAAAATTATGACCTGCAAAAGTCAAAATTATGACCTGCAAAAGTCGGATATGCAGAGAAGTGGAGGAAGAGCAGGAAGCCCAAGCTCCTTCATGTGAGAATGCCTGAACCTCTTCTCAATGCGGCTATAAGAGCGGTTATTTAGGCTCTTCAAATTCCTCTGGCTGGATGGCAGCGGATAACCTAAACGTGACAGTCAACATGGGCACCAAAAAATTTTATGGTTTTGCATTTGTGTGTGCCTTCAATAGCGCGGGGTTACAGAGGATGGAATAATGGGGCTTGATAGGGGTAACTTTTCATTCATTTCTTAGTTAGGCCACAGGATAAGTCATATTTTCATATTGTCTCAATCCTACGTATAACACTGTCAGTTTAATGTTGTTGGGAAAACTTGTAGTTATCAAGGGTAAGCATGTGGTCAATAACACTCTCATAAAATGTAATGAATGTAGGTAACCCTTTTTATAATTTGAATGTGACGAAAATGGGTTGGATCCTGCCAATAGATCGCTAGGTGTTTGCAGTCGGAAATGGATCAGGAGGCCCTCTAATTGATAGCCGAACTAGCGGTGGTTTCCTTGCCAGCTACGACTACCACACTCTCATGTTCAATTTAACCTCTTATGTGCCTTATCCTCGGGTGCATTCCCGCCTGTTGAGAAATAACTTGGCTTATAGGGTGCCTTATTTTGATGTTTCATGTGCCAAGCGAAATCACCTTGAATTTCCCAATATGGCTTTTCATTCCAGAGGCGGGGCGAAGCTCGACATTCCATGCCAGAATCTCTTCGTCGATCACACGGAAAATAACATCTTTTGTATGAATGTTCTGCGATCCCTTAATGATGAGAATTTGAATGAGTCTATCATTGCCAACAAAGCTCGGCACAATTTTCATTTTCTATTTGATCTGAAGATAATCAATTGAGCTTTGTCGAAACGGACTGCTCAAACGTCCTTTGAATTAGTATATATATGTTAGTTAGTTTAAGAGATTGATTGTGTACGTTAAGAAATAATATCAAAGGCAATCTGGCTTCTTTTATGTCGAGGATGAATGGATTCTCATTTTCGTTGTACCATTGCATGTTGATGATTTCTGAAACGTATATGTGGTCATAGATTTCCATTTTTTGAAGGAGATGAACGAATTCTCTATTATGTTGTATAAATGAAGGCTAATGTAATGTGTTCTGGAAAAAAAATAGATTAGAAAACATTTCGACACACCGATAGAGCCATTCATGGTTGCTTCTGTTCAGTTTCACAGTAAAGAACTGCATGTTTCTTAATACGAAATGCAATGGTTGTTTCTTCACAGTTTCATGGCAACTCCGTGCAGACATCAAAGGTTTATTAATACGAATCGTGGGTTTTCTTAGTTATCATTTTGTAGCGCCCAAGAATAACACGGCCCTTTTTTCTTTGCCCTTTCAATTACATGAGTTGTCATTGATATCCCATATGCCATAGATGATGTCTGAGCTTTTAGTAAAAATCGTATAGTTTAAAAAACCTTAGTTGGGTTATGAAATTTTATAGCTCCTGCAACTTTTAGGTTCATGTTTGAGTTTTTGAGATAATAAAAACTAAGTTTTTTTTAGTGATCTTGGAAAATACCAGTTGTCTGAAGGTATGATTGACGAAGTTGACGAAACAAACGGTGATTTTGTAAATAAATGATACACTTTTTTCATTAAAAATGAGACTTCTCTCGAATTTTCAATACCTTCGACATGGATAGCGATGGCATGGTTAATGCAGGCAACATGGATGGCGATGGCATGGTTACTGCAGCCAATGTACAAGGGTTATTGGAAAAGTTTTTTTCGATGAATTACGCAGCTGCTATCTGAATCTATGGGAAGAATGGGAGGAAGGCACTCATTATATCTACTGAGCACATTTATGTAATTTTTCTTAAATTTAACTTCGGAGACATTTATGTTAGTGTAACTGTTTTTTCAATTTAATCTCTTGGTACATTCTTCAAAATATATAGAAACTCTATTGTATTTCATTGTCTATATATTTTGTTTAATTATTTCCTTCCAAATTCTCCACTCTTCCTATTCCCCATTCTTCCTATTGGAATTCTTTTACACCTCTAAATGCAATTGCTAATTTTAAAATTTCTCATGGTAGTGATCATTGAAGAAGTCTATTTACGATAATATGCCATAAAAAAGAAAGTGCGGAATCCTTATTCCGCACATAACATTTGCATGAAAGGTAGTGTATGGTAGCTTTATGTTGGTTTAATGTGCTAAAGTTTTCTAATAATTTCTATATGAATGAAGTATTTGATGTTTGTTACATTATGAATATTATAATAAAGTTTATTTACAAATTATGAATATCCAAAATAAAGTAGAGATAAATGATTTTATATTTATTATAAATTGATATTTTTATATATCCAATTCATTTAAATATGTAAATTTTGAAATTAATTTACCACCAAATTAATATACATTTTGAAATTAATGTAGCAATCAATTATAGGGAAAAGATAAAAAAATTAATGAAAATAATAAATGGAAAATGAGAACTACTTTGGTGTTTTTTTTTAACACAAGCTGTATCGGTAACTGTGAGGCCTAATTTATGAGAGACCCAGATCAATCCTGGTAGCTGCCACTATAACACTACAGATACATCCAACTACCTGCAAGTAGACACTATAATAGATACATCCAACTACCTGCAAGTCAGATATACTAAAATCTTATGATTTTAGCCAGAGCCACCTTTATAAAAAAGACCACCAATAATGAAAAAAAGCCGCCCTTATTAAAAAAAAAGACCACCACCAAAGACGGTAAATCCATCGAAAGGATAATATTTCAAAACCACTCGGATGATTCCTCATACTAGTGCTCCAAGTATATCAAGAAAATAGATTATCGTAACCTATTTTCTGTGTTGACACTTCAATTTAATGGATTATAAACAAACCGTACATACGCCTTATTTTTCTTTCTTTTTTTTTCTATGTACGATGCCATATCTCGCCGTTGCCTTTTTTCCACTTAACAGTCCATTCATTGGATGTAGGGTTGAAATTTCAAGGGCATTTTTCCTGTCGTAGGGCATTCGGCCCGTAAAATACGTTTACATTTTTTAAACGACCTTCATTGATAACGTGTATTGAAGGGTGTATAACGTATATTTGAGTGTCTAATTTTTTTGGAAAACGTTATTGATACCTTATCTTTTACTCCTCTTCTATTAGCCGAGTGCCAGCATCGACAATCCAGACCGATTGCAAGAACATCTGTTTGTGATGACAGAGAATGGCGAGTCAATGATCGAAGAATGATGGTCAGAGAATTCGTTTCAGAAAGCTTGGGATGATCGTCCGGGCGGTGAATTAATTACGAACCTTTCTCCACACCCCAACACAGATAATGAAGCCACGTCATTACTGATTTGATTTTGAATTGATATGTCGCGGCATTTTGATTTCGAATTTTGTGGATAAGAATTCTCCCTTCCTTTGAGATATTCATGGCATTGCTTTGAACGACAACTTGCGACAGACTCATGCCGAAAATACAGAAAATTTTGGATGGGGAGAATGGGAGTTGTGAGCACAAGTGACCCATGGTTGGTAGGTATTTATTTATTTTGGTTTTGCTTTGCTCCATATAGGCCCAGCTTTGAAATTTTGTAGTGCAGGAAGAGCTGTGTGCAAAGTTGTGTTTCGAATTCCAATGCATTGGATTTTGTTGTAAAGTTGGATTATGCTTCCTGTACTTATATTTTATTTTTATTTTTATGATGGATTGATAAATTATTGTGATTTTTTTTTTTTATAATTAATTTATATGTCAATTTTTTAATATAGTGGTATAAGCAAATCATCTCATTTTAAAATTTGTTGAGCTGGTTATTTCATTTTTACATTTATATTATGATAAATTGTATCATATAAAATGTTAATGTTAGTTAATAAATATATTTTAATTAATATTACCAAATAGTTTCTAATTAATCTATGACTTAGTTAAATTAACCATGTGTATTTTAATTAATTTTGTATAAATAAATTGTTATTTTTTTCTGTGTTGTTTTATTAAATTATGAATGTATAATGTTTATAAATTAACAAAAATAAAAATAATATTCAAGAAGTCAATTGTAACATAATATAAATATTTTACTTTGAATTTTTATTGACAAACCATCTAAAAATGGAATTTGTTTGGCTTTTTTGTTATGTTTAATTATTACAAATATAAGCTATAATATTGTAGATAAAGAATTTGTATATTTTCACTCTTAGGCTTCACATTTTTAGTCTTTATTTATTTGCATTTGTGTCATTAATAGTGCAAGTTTTCAATTTTTTGTGGGTAAATCTATCTAGGCCCCTTTTCACCTTTGATTGATTTGCTTCCTTGTTGATGCCGCTATTTGTATTCTAGTAGGAACTAAAATACATCTAGTTTATGGAAAACACCTATAGCACAAGGACAAACAACTACTGAAAATGCGGAAAAAAATCATATTTTTATTGAAGTAGGAATTTAAAGACATCCCATTTATGCAAAAGCACCTATAGCATAA
The DNA here is from genome assembly GCA_000404065.3 of Pinus taeda. Lineage (NCBI taxonomy): Eukaryota > Viridiplantae > Streptophyta > Pinopsida > Pinales > Pinaceae > Pinus > Pinus taeda. Next base: position 7,360 of record APFE031335624.1, read on the forward strand.
GGACAAATAGTCACAGAAAATGGATATGAAACTAGTCAACAAATGGTTTTACCTAGTCTATGTAGACTTTATATAACTAACATTATTTGACATAAAGTCTCTATAGATATAGATATGCCCACAACTCAACAAATTTGGTTTGGCTTGAAATGTTTTGTTCATTGTGAGATCTCATCACGTGCTCTATCTAGTATGATTGAATTCTCATAGGTGTCACCTAGATGTTTACTATGTTCACCTTAAGGACAAGGGGGAAATACATACATATTTCATACTCCTTGGAAGGAATGTCATTCAATAACTCACAACTCATTCATTTGATCATGGTAAGTTGGATTAAAATCCAAATCCAAATTGTTTCCTTGAAATCCAATGATTATGCATCTATCTCTTAAGAAAATATCATTAAAATCTCATTTGAATGAAACAAGTAATCAACCTATGAATGTGGTAGTGCATCATTGAAGCAACGACCAAAAGCCCAAAACTTCTTCCTTGTCATAGTGAATTTGGACAACAATCCTACTTGTTTCCACTCGCTGTCCATGAGTGTATTCGCTACCCAGCCTTATTGAATTGTTTGGGTCGGGGTCTTGTCACAGTGTCACTAACTCAACACTCACCTCTTAAAGCTATCTTATGTCACAGTGTCTCTTACGGAATAGTGGAGGTGTCATTTCAACTATAGTTTATCGTTAGGTCTCCAATGTCTAAACATATCAATTAAAATCTATGGCTCATGAAGACCAACATCTACTGCTATTTATAAAATATTAAAATGATTTTAATACATTGTGCTTGCTTGTCTACAAACTCTCCAATGTGGACCCCACATTGATTCCATGGCATTATAATTTTAGAGAGGATGTGGAGGATAGTCCATCTTATATGTCCCATAAGATATCCTTAGTAATGTCTCATATATACAAATTCTATGGCATGTTCAAGGCAAAAACATTTGATTTCATAGTTCTAGAGATTTGTTTGTGAGTGTTCCATGAAATTTCAAATCAAGTTTCAATATTCAATTAATCATTTGTGTTATGGTCATTTTTCTATTTTCTCATCATAAATATGTGAACATTTATAACATAATTGCGTTATTGAAACTCAATTTTTTAATCAAACTTTTATTGGCCAAGGGTTAATTTGTTATGAAAACATTATTTTTGAAGGGAAAAAATTTAAACATAAAGTTAGTTGGTGGCATAGAGGCCTAAAAAGTAAAAAAAAAATGGTTTGAACAGTAAAGAGAAATCCAAATTCCAACACTGATTGGATGTATTCACCAAAAAGTTGAATATTTTTTAATTTAGGCTAACCATATAAATGTAGGTACTGGGTCATTAATGCTAGGCAGTATATGTTACTTTTCTGATTTTATGAAATAAGGTTTATTAACCAACCTCGAACACCCGGAGTTGCATGACACAAGTATTTACAGTGGAAGAGATGTAAGACGAAGAAATCTTTAATGCCCGATCCCAACCGTCTTTCCTCCTTCCCTGATAATTTTTGAATTTGAAAAAAAATAATCTTTAGCCCTCATTTTTTAATTTGAAAGAACTTTCAACCTTCATCGCTCATTTTTGAATTTGTAGTTCCAAACGACCCACTGTGAGAAGGTCATGAATGCTGTTGGAATTTCACAAAGAGAGGTCTGTAACAGTTTATGTACGAATAAACCAGTGGCCTCCGTGGAAGATCCAGACGACTCAGTGTGAGGCGGTTAATTCCACAAAGGTGCACAAAGAGAAGTACTTCATTGTTTGTGAGCGAATAAACCAGTGCATTGCCCTGAGAGTCTCATGTAACTCTTGTTGGGGATGGAGAATGGAGAACTTCATGGTTGTCTTACAGACATCACATCCCCATGAAAGCTTGTACCAGGTGCGACTGTTGTCGATCGGACAAAGTTTAAAGTTTTAAGGATTCCGTCTGGTACAAGACATGACAATCTAGAAAAAACCACGCTTCTATATAAAACAGCCATTAATTGTGATGCAAATTGCAGCAGTCCACCTAGGAGAGTTATTTATGGTTTAACTTCATATAATCTTTTACAGGAAGGTCTAAAAGTATGTGGATGATCATTATTTATGATGTATGGAGGGATTTGTTTCGTATGGTTTTTATTTATTTACTCCACATATGTCAAACATAGGGTTTTATAACGCAGTTGAAGTAAATATGCCAGCTTATCCGTTTGGATTTTATAAACGACTTGAGGGAACCTTTTACCGAGCAGTTATGAAAAGTTTAAGAGGCATATGATAGCAACTTCAATTTGCATGATCAAGCATATGAATATAATCATCTGGATGTGTTTAATGCAATATAGTATTCGTCATGTATTTTTCATTTTATTACACAAAAACTTAGGTGATGTGTGTGATTGAGTGTTTGGAGAAATAATATGGGTTAATTAGTGAGGGGTGTTTGATATTGGGTAATTTTTTTTTATAGTTATTAACACTTTATTATATAAAATGTTTGGATTTTATTTGATTTAACTAGGATTGAGTTATTAGAATGATTGGTTAATATGGATTTTTTTAAATTTTTTTTAAAAAAGTTATATAGAATTTTATTTAGGTAGAAAATCAATTTTTTTTTTTTTTTTTTGATTCAAAGTTATTTGGAGTTTAGTCTACTTGGGGTAGCGCAATTGGCAATGGGCAGAAAATGAAGTCTCACTGAACTAGAAGTCTTGGGTTCAAATCTTGTGAAATCCCCCTAGAGAAAGCCCAGTGCCTACACGGAGCTAGATAGATCATAGGCCCGGAGAGGTTTACTACCTGGTTTGATATGTTTATTGATAGGTCCACTAAGTCCTATAGGCTAAAAAAAAATTAAAAAAAATTGGAAGTTTGAAATCATATATACATATATAAATTAAGTTTAAAATATTTAACATATAAAAATTTAAAATACATATATTTATATTATTATTTATATTTATTTAAAAGTTGACATTATACACAAAAATATAATTCTTAAAACCCTAATACAATACTTATTTTTTTGTAGGTCAAATTGTTATTCATAGTTTCAAATGGAAATACATTAGAGGAAACATGTAGGTAGTCTCACCCTAACTAGGTTTGTTGGCTACTCCCGAAAATATGTGACAATGAAACAAAAAAATAAAGAGAGACACACTCCACAATTCCAAAGACCATGGGCCTTAGTAAACATACTAAACATATAAAACACCTGTATCCATGCTAGTCATCAAAGATGATGGAGGCTGGGTTTTCCGGAGTTGTACCAGAAGGTGGCAGAGGATGAAAGGAGCATTGTACATGTTCCTTGAAATGTGCCATCCATGCATCCAAATAGCAAATTCTGGCCATGCTAGACCACCACAACACACGCGTAAGTATGACATTGGAAATAATGCATTTTGTTCAGAGCTACTATCAATTTGACATGCTCATCCTGTATAACCCACTTTAAGTTCTCCATACAATCCAAAATTGACCAAACTACATCTCGGCAGTGTTCCATGCAATAGCCTTGTCACTAATCACAGCCACCCTGATGCACTGACACACAACACCCGAAACCACCACGATGAAGAAAACCCCCTCCTTACAGAACAGGTGGAGCAAGGCATAGCCAACTCTAGGCTTAGCCCCCACATCTACGACCTCGAGCTATTGACCATGTGCATCTAGAACGTCTCGACTAACCACCACCTCTGCCTCCTAAAGCCGCACAGCTCGAACTTTGCACTTAGACCTTCTCGACTCCCTCCACCATTTCCAAACACTAGCTCCACCTGAAGCCGGGACTTAGCCACACTTGGCCCACCCAAACTAGGCGAAACCTAGGCTAAGGACCGTCGCGAGCAAGGAACCAACCGCATGCTTGAAACCCCATCACCACCTAAGTGAGACGAAGACCACCTTTCTAGTATCTCCTAAACAATCCATGTAGGGGTTGAGGCCACCAACTTCGGCTTAATCTCCTCTCCTTCTAGTGTCAGACATCCACAGCTTACAAATTTATTTCTCACCTCGAACCAACACTGTAGACCCCCCCTAAAGCAACCCCTCACACTTCTAGCAAACCAAAATCCACGACAGGCTCACCAATGGAACCACTTGACAACCCAGGACCCTATGAACTAGCTGGGGAGTCACACTTCAATAATCTCACTCCACCAAAGGCAAATTCGCAACCAACCTAGAATACATTAACAGCAAACAAACCAAAAGCCAGAACAAACCACACCCGTCATACACACATACACCACATTCCTTGCAAATTTCTCTTGCGAAGCCTAATTTGGTAATTGATAGCTATGTACACCCACGAGGAGGGGCGGAACATTCTATGACAATGTCGACCCTTCGGTCGGCGTGGAGCACCTCTACAACACCCTCCTCTTATCCCGACACTCCACATACAGGCTCCAGAACTCTCTCCACTATAGAATGACCATCGAACACCCCTGTCACCCTCCATAATGTTAGTGCACTCATTACCCTTTGCGAGACCTAATGTGACATAAGGTTTACCACACCGGTATTTACTATCTCTCATACTCAAGGTAATATGAGAAGGTCATTAGGTCAACCTGCCGTCTTGTAGCCATGTGCTTACCATAAGTGCCCATGTATTCCCTCACAAACATCCTCATCTCCATTCGTCACTCATTAAGAAAAACCCTAATATAATATTTAAATATATAT
>APFE031335626.1:0-19304 GCA_000404065.3 Pinus taeda
TGCTTCCTATATCTAGAACTAGGGTGTCAAGTGATGTTTGCAAGTGGAGGAACCATAAATTTCTCTGGAAAGTGCCATAATATCAAGTTATCCATGGGACAATATGTATTGAATAGCCCAATGCTTATTCCAGTGGGTGCTTTTGGTGTTGTACTAGGAGTCTAATGGCTACAATCCTTGGGTACAATAGCTTTTAATTTTCAATAACCTTCCACGAAATTTTCTGTAGAAGGAAAGGAAGTTGAATTAAGGGGTATTTCAAGGAAACTGGGATATATAATCAGCTCTAATGGTATGACAAAGCTTCTAAAGAAGGAACAACGAGGTGCAATTGCACAATCATGTTCTCTAGACGTTTCCACATCGAGATCATCTATTTCTACAAATCTCCAAAGAGTCTTGGACAATCATTCCTCGGTATTTGAGACTCCCAAAGGTCTCCTACATATTCATGATCATGATCATGCTATTCATTTGATTCCAGGAGGTGTTCCTCCAAACATTAGGTCGTACAGGTATCCCTATGCCCAAAAGAGTGAAATTGAATATATGGTCGCAGAAATGCTAGATTTTGGTATAATTCAACCATGTCAAAGTTCTTTCTCTACTCCAATACTATTAGTTCACAAGAAGGATGGTGCATGTGTCTAGATTATAGGGATGCCAACAAGCTCACTATTAAAGATAAATTTCCCATTCCTATCATTGATGAATTACTGGATGAATTGCATGGATCAATTTACTTCACCAAGTTGGATCTTCATTCAGGATATCATCAAATCAGAATGAAGACTGAAGACATTCAAAAAACAACATTTAGAACTCATGAGGGTCATTATGAATTTTTGGTCATGCCTTTTGGCCTTACCAATGCACCTTCAACATTTCAAGGTTTGATGAATTCAATTTTCAAACCATTCCTTAGAAAATTTGTGTTAGTATTTTTTGATGATATACTAATCTACAGCAAGTCTTTGAAGGATCATGTTGAACATGTTGACAGGGTGCTACAATTATTGGAGGAGAAACAATTATATGCAAAAAGATCCAAATGTTTCTTTGGAGTCCAAGAGGTGGAATATCTGGGTCATATGGTATCTCATGAAGGAGTTAAGGTAGACCCTAGCAAAATTAAAGCCATTAAGGAATGGAAAATCCCCACATCCATAAAGCATCTGCAAGGATTTTTTGGGTTGACAGGGTATTATCGCAAGTTTGTTAAGAATTATGGGAGAATAGCAGCACCTCTAACAACATTATTGAAGAAAGATGCATTTTTCATGGACTCCAGAAGCAACAAAGGCCTTCGAACATCTTAAAGAGGCAATGTGCCAAGCACCAGCCTTAGCTACACCGGACTTCACAAAAACCTTTATTGTGGAATGTGATGCTTCAGGAAAATTGGTGCTGTTTTAATGCAAGATGAAAGACCCATTGCTTTTGAAAGTCGTCTAATCAAGGGAAAGTTTTTACACGAAGCTATTTATGAGAAGGAAATGTTGGCAATACTCCATGCACTTAAGAAACGACGACCCTACCTAATGGGAAGACACTTCAAGATAAAAATGGATCGTGATAGCCTTAAATACTTTTTAGAACAAAGATTATCCTCTGAAGAGCAACAAAAGTGGGTCACAAAGATGTTGGGTATGACTTTGAAATCATCTCCAAAAAAGGGAAGCAAAATGTGGTGGCAGATGCACTCTCAAGAAAGGATGAGGATGTGGAAGCATTGTTGTGTGCCATTTCTATTATCCAACCAGATTGGATAAACGAAGTAAGGGAGGAATGGAAGAATGATGAAGAAGTGTGGGCACTTATTTGAAAGTTACAACAAGATTCTAGTACATCTGATACATTTAGCTAGAAAAATGATTCGTTATGGTAAAAATATCGCTTATACCTCTGTAAGAATTCCCAACTCAAATAAAAGATTCTCATGGAATTGCACTCAGGATTTTTAAAAACTCACCACAGGATTAAAAAGGAATTTTTTTGGGATGGCCTTAAATCGGATATTCAAAAGTTTGTGGCGGAATGTTTGGTTTGCCAACAAAATAAAGTTGAAACAATTAAGACCCCGGGTTTATTACAACCTTTATCCATTCCAAGCCAACGTTGGGAGGAGGTTTCAATGGATTTTATCATAGGTTTACCAAAGTTTGAGGGAAAGAGTGTCATCATGTGGTAGTTGACATACTTACCAAGTATGCACACTTTTGTGCATTATCACATCCATTTAAAGCCAGTACAGTTTTTACTACATTTATGGAAACAATTCAAAAGCTACATGGAAACCCAAAGATTATTGTAAGTGACAGAGATCCCATTTTCACTGGAAATTTTTGGACAAAATTATTTTCTGTCTCGGTACTCAGTTAGCTCATAGCTCATCTTATCATCCTCAATCTGATGGGAAAACTAAGATAGTAAACAAATGTTTGGAAGGATATCTTTGTTGCTTTGTATCTGATAAACAGACACAATGGGTCAAATGGTTGCCTCTGGCTGAATGGTGGTATAACACTTCCTTCATACAACAACAAAAATGACCCCATTTATGGCACTTTATTGGTATCAACCACCATCCATCACATCATATTTAAGAGAAAATTCTAAGTTTCAAGCAATGGAACATCACGTCGAGCATCAACAACAAGTTCTCCAACTCTTAAGGAATAACCTCATGTTGGCGCAGAATAGAATGAAACAACAAGCAGATCAACATTGCAACGAAAGAAGTTTTGATGTAGGTGACCCTGTATTCTTATGGCTACAACCATATAAACAAATGTCCTCAAGCAAGCTAACAAGGATAATAAATTATCACCAAAGTATTATGGTCTGTACAAGGTGTTGCAAAAGATTGGTACTATGGCATAGAAATTGGAGCTTCCTGCAGCTTCTTGAGTGCACCTAGTTTTCCATATTTCATGTTTAAAGAAGGTTATAGGCGACAAGCTCTCAGTTCAAACAATATTGCCAAAACTTGACGAGGAAGGAAAAATTATATTGGAACTGGAAGCAATCACAAAAACAAGAACTCCACAGCTACGAAATCGATCAATTTCAAAGTATCTCATCAAGTGGAAGAACTTATCCATTGAAGATTCCACATGGGAGGATGAGAATTTTATACAGAAGCATCTAGAACTACTCAAGCGTTGAGGACAACACTTTTTTGAGGAGAGGGGCATGTTAGGTCCCTATAATACTAGTGATTACCCCACTACTATGGTAGTTGTATCCCTTATTAATATTGTTGTGCCCCTATTGTCCCCCATATTGTTATTACTGTGCCCCATAGAATCCCTCTATTGTTATTTTTGTGCCTTTATATTATTATTGTTAGGTCGAGCTGGGTTATATTGTGACTCCTTAGACTCCTATATATAGAAAGGAGGTTTTGTCATTTGAGTCATCAAAGAATCATTCATTTGTGTAATATAAAGGAGGTTGCCCCCTCGAAGAGGCTGAATTCTAAGGCGTTGATCTATCTTTTCTATCTTTTTGTGAGCTAGTTTCATAACAGTAACCTCATATCTACTAAAGAGCAAGAAGTTATCCCATTAATCATATTATGGTCTCCATGCAAGGAAGAAGGAGAAAGGTTGAAGAAAGAAAGTGACAAAAGATCAGATAAAAGGTTCAATTAGTGACAAAAGGAAAAGGGGAATTTGGAAAGTTTGGTCCTCAAAAGAAAAGGAAGAACATGACTAAGTAAGATGCTATGGATGTTAGGAACTTGGGGCACTATAGAAGTGGTTGTCCTAAACACAAGAAGGACAAGAGAGATAGGAAAGAAGCCCATATTACTGAGGAAGTGAAAGAACTTGAGACAAATAAACTTAAGAAGGAAGAAGTAAAAGATCTCTAATATGACTGAGATGATTTTCTTCACTGGAAGGTACTTTCCATTTGTAATTTATAGATAGGAAGTAATACAAATAAGATAGGATGCATCAGATTATAGCATCATGGTAGAAGCATTAGAAGTAAGAGCTCTTGACATGAGAAGCAGAAAGAATGTTTGGAATAAATTCTATTGATACAAAGAATAAGGGCTCTTGGAAACCTCATTGAAATCTCAAGTGGTACTTATAGAAAGAAGTAGAGGTCATCATCAACTGGGATAATCATAAAATAGTCAATAAGGAAACATACGCTAGTTGAGGATAAGAAAGACCCTCAAGTTTCTTCGATGGAAATTGGAATCCTTATCAAAGGATTCACTGATCTAGAAAGAAAGCAAGTGTTTCATCAGGAATTCCAACACATGGGATTCAAGGGATGATGGTTTGATGACATAACAATGAAGCAAGATAAAACTCGTTCATTCAAAGGAAGTTGCTACAGGAAGCATGGATGACCCAAAAGGAAAGATGAGGTATGTATGCTTACATAGATTATTATGAAAGTCATGTCATATGGTTGTAGGTAATATGGATCAGTATTTCCATCTCGGGAAATATAATAAAAAAAGAAATGAGAAAAATGGGATCTTCTCCTATGAAAGATTGCAGAAAAGGATAAGTCACACTAGATGAAATCAACATAATATGTTCTTATATGAATCATGAGGAAGCTCACTATAATTAAGGAACTCTGATTGGAATCTCCTTGGAATGAAGTGTGTGAAAAGAAAGGAAGAGATCGTAAAATATGCAACAAAGGTAGAAGGCATTCAACATCCAAGACTAAGAAGAGTTGACTGGAATATCTCCCAGAAAGATATGAAGACTTTGATAAGAGTCGGAAAAATATGGAGACCCTTGACAGTGGATATCTTTGGGAGATGTGTTAACATGCATACATGATGCTGATACCTATAGGAAGATGTCATGATAAGTGACCATCACAAAGGTAATATTGATTTAAGTGTTCATTTTTTTTTTTTTAATTTTTTTTTTAACTAATATCTGAATGGGCTTATGTAGGACTGCCAAAGGGGAGATCTGTGGATGACTTCCATGAAGACCATATAGAAGGATGTAAGATCCTTCCGAAAATATGGCATGAAGAAAGCAACATGACATGAAGCAAAGCCAGATGGAAAAATTAATGAATTACTTTCTGGTGAAAGGAATGAAGACATGACTGATTGAAGAATGAAAGTGATGGATGGTTTGTGCCCTATGAAGGAGTCCCAAAAGATGAAGACTCTGTAACGAAGAATAAATTCATGACATCAAAGGAAGGAGCTCTTCAAGTAGCTGGTTATTCCATTATCTCCACATGAGGAGTTGTTGTAGGTCCCTAGTTAAGAGGGAGCTTGAAAAGAAGTTACTTACTTACTTGGAAGAAACTTGAAAACTTACTAAGCCAAGAGGGAGCTTAGGTACATTCCTTTTGTAGGAATGAGCACATTCATTTATTGGAATATGTCCTTCCTATATGAGAGGGAGAGATAGACACATCATTTGGGTCTTCACCTGGGAAGAGAGAATGGAGGATTGGGTAATTATTTGGCATCTGATACTCTTTGAGGATGAGATAGGGCATCCAATGAAAGATTAGTTGTGGAGGACCAATATTCTTTGAGGGTTGGGGAGTCCAAGATAAGAATAGTCCTCATGGAACACATATTGAGTACCCAAGAAGGGGATGTTCTGAGAGAGACAATGATGAGAGTGTCTATAAATCATTGGTCTCAGCAGCATTAAGCTCAGATCTTGTGGAGAGATGAAGTTGTTAGTCAAGGCCTTGTTATGTAACAATGCTGGTTGATATGATACTTTACAAATGAGTTACCAATCCAAAATTCCTCTTATGAGAAATTCTTCAGATTGATAATAACCAAGTACCATTATGAATACCTCCCTAGTTAAGAGGGAGTGTTGAAAAGTGTAACTAGGTTTGGTCTTCATAATGACACGTAATTATGATTTTATGTAATGAGATGTAAAGAAGAAAAATAAAATTATTGTATTTCTTGCTTCATGGGTTTCATGAGAAAGAGATTTTGTTTTTGAATTAAGACTTCCATTGAGAGTCTTTAAGAATTATTTGTCATCTAGTCATAAAATGATAGAGTCATTGTCATGTAATGAAGTCATGTTACACTTTGTAAAAAGTCAAAATTGTTTATGTAAAGTATCCTCCAAGACCTTGTTACTTATCCTCTTCAAGTCGGCTTACAACGATCGAAGAACTTGCTAGAAGAAGTCAACCTAATCTCTAATGATCATGTTGGCTTAAAGGATATGTGTTGAGGTGTGTATATAGCCACACTCGGGCTCACTTAGAGGCAAGAAACTCGACAAGCATTCGATCAAGAAGAAGTATGAAGAAGAGCCCAACAATAAAAGTGCGAAAAAGATATAACAAAGGAAGGTTTCTTTTGGGGATAGCGAAGAAAGGATTCTTCTCAGTATAACGAAGGAGATATTCTTCTAGGTAAGTGAAGGAAGGTTTATTCTAGGGTCATCGAAGGAAGTATTCTTCGGGGGTACTCGTTTTGGGTGCAAAAGAAGAAGGATTGAAGGCATCAAGAGAATATCGGAAGAGAACTTATTGTTGCATAGAAGGAGGCTGAAGAGAAGTAATATAGAGACTAGGGTTTCTGATCTAGAGACTGAGATTCTCTAGAGGAAGTCGAGAAGAAGCAATGTAAAGGATAAAGACTAAGTTTCTCTAGAAGCCAAGAAGAGCAGTTCGAGATCTGGGAGGAAGTTGAGGCAGAACGTCAAGGCTAGTGACAAGGTTCTTGGGAGGATACTTTAGTCAAGGGTATTTGTCATGGTATTGGTACTCACAAATTGAAGATCTAGAAGACTATTTTTGATAAGGTTTTCCTCTCAATAGGTGAGAGGTTTTGGCCCTGGATGATAAGCCTACACGCTGTGTCACTTGTCTTTTATTGTGCATATTGGTAATTGTCTTGATGAAAAGAACACGATAATAACATAACAAAGAAAATACTATAAACTAAGAAGTAAAAGTATATCACAAACAATTATCAAGCAAAGAAATCTTTTAACTATTCATGCCCTAGATTTCTCAACAGAACCACCCATGGAAGAGGCCAAAGGGTTCTGCCTATCAACAATAAAGTCTCAAAGTGGTGATTGTACATGATCTCAATAGGAAGGAGGTAGGCATACTTGTACTCATCAAGATAATGGTGCACCTAGTATAAAGGGGCCAAGCAAGGTGAGACAAAAGGAGGTCTAAATACAATACATCAAATGGTTGGCAAATAAAGGGGCCATAGTATAATATATTGTAATGAATAAACCCATATACATATACCTAAATTAAAAGAGGCCATATTGACATCATAATTATAGTTTCTTTGAATAAAATACTTATCAAGAATGAGATAAGAATTAATATTGGAAGCTAAATATAATCCTAATAAGAGAGAGGTTGATTATTATTGGATTTTCTCCAAGGTCAGTTTTGGTCCCCAATTCAAAATTCAACTTCATATTGATTTTTGACCTCTTATCTATTTTCACATAGTGGATCTTGTTTGAGGTATAGATTCACAAAGTACCCCATTCTCATGAGAGAGACTTTAACTGAAATTTTCTATATTAGCATAAGTTTAATGTAGTCCAAAAACCCTATTCCAAATGCGCACACATTCATATAAACATATTTGAGTCAAGGTTTATCAATATTTTTTTTTCACCATATAAATTATCATTAGCCTTAACCTAGTCTTTCTAAAGTCTAATATGGAAATCTACTTTCTTAATAAGAGTTTAATTTCAGAGTCATCTAAGTAGGTGACTAAAGGAATATCACAATACTATATGTTCATGTGCTTCTTTAAGGTAAATTTAATAAGGAGTTCCATATTCAAAAGGTGTCTTGAGTTTGTTCCCTCAATTTTGAAAAGTTTTAGTAGCATTTATTTTCCTTACTAAAATTAACTTATGATTTCAATATTTTTGGACATGTTTTACGCATTTTGGTTCCACTATATCAAAATAACCATAGAATAAAGAAAAAACAAATAAAGTTGAAATGCAAGATCCAACATACTCAATCTCAATTTTCTCATTCTTATTATAAAACAATGCCTTACAAAAATATAATTTCTTACACCATATTCCATAACAAATAGTTTCTTTGACATCAAGTCCTACATTATTGTAATGTATAAAATTCCACAAGCTACAATTGAAGGGTTTAAAGTATAAAAAATAGTAGTGAAATACATATAATGCAATTATTCTTTCATTTTACATCCTTTTGAAGTCTTCTTGCTCAAGTGCACATTCAAATGGTGTATTTGCCTATTATTAATTTTCAAATTCCCCGGATGCGGGTGACGGGACATGTGTTAGCGAGGAGCCACATGGTAGCCATGTGCTGCCTCGTGTCCAAGCTGCGCATTGAATTTTCCCTTCGCCGCCATGGAATGTCATTACAAGGGAAGCGACAGGCATTCAATGCGAGTTATGTTACAATGGTGCGACTGCAACTTGCAGCGGAGGCGTACAGGTTCCGAGAGAATAACTGGGCTGTTATTAAGGGAGAAAGGTCGAGACATGGAGAACAGTCTTCTGTTAGCAGCCTCATCTTCCAGGCTTCTAATCTTGTTGGTAACGTCGGCGTGTTTAACTCTGGTTGTTGTTTGGGCACAATTCGGTGGTGGCTCTGGATAGCAGGGCACAACGTCAATTCTGCACCTGTATCCATATCTGCCCCTGCAGCCCCTGCAAAAATGTTTCGAAGAAGGGGTCCAACTCGCGGAAGGCCGGCTCGCCCTCCAGCCTCACGACCACGCGTTCAGTGCTGCCGCTGCCAGTGTGACAGAGGAATTCAAGCCACCCCCATTCAGGCCAGCCAATTCATGGACTCGAGCGGACCTAATGCTGAACCAGCCCCTGCACCCGCTTTCGGGTCTCCCATCTTCTCTTTTGGCAGCACGTAGGACAGACCCCGCATCAATGCACATGTATCAGTCTTATTTCTCGAGGAATCTCAGGACGAAGATGGAGGAGCGAGTAGTATGGAGAGGATCCCTGTGGGAAGCTTGGGCGCGGAAGAAAAGCCACCTGCGGAGGCACCTGGGCAAGCTTCTAAAAGCCCTCAGGCTCAGGAAGCAACGACCTCTAAGGAAGAAGCTGAGGAGGACTGGGAAACTCTGTAGGAGAAATATGGCTGGTGCGAAGTGGTTGAGGAAAAGCCTCCCGAATAGCCCTCTGCGGGACCACATCCTCCTCACCCAGCGCTGTTTAGGTTCTGTTTTGGTTCTCTCTGGGTCTGGTTATGTCCATGGCTATGCTTTTTGTTTTCTCTGGCTCAGGTCCAATTCAATGTATGCTACTACTAATTCTGTTAGGCCTGATAGGGAAGTCTGAGAATCTCTTTTGAGGCCCCTGCATGGGATTTACATGTTTTGCTCCTATGCCCATGCGTGGGCAGTTTTAGTCAGTTATCGTGCCCCTGTGAGGGACTACTTTGTCTGGTCGAAGTCTTATTTGTGTTTCAATGGCTCATTTTGGGTGTTCCAGTATCGTAGTAATGCCCCCGCGCGGGAAGGTGTTGTTATGTGATAGCAAGCCCACAGCGCCACTGTTGGCCTTGGGCACATTATCATCCTAAATGTAAAATTTTCATTGTATATAATATAGTAGCTAGATTTACTGAGAATTTGTTTTTTCAAATTAGTATATTTTTATAATTAGCTCCACCAACTATATGGAATATAATGTTAAGCACTTGCCTTGATATTTAGGTATATAGGTATACAAGACCAAATGAAAGGTAGCAATGTGTTCATATCTCTACACCAACATTGAGCTTTAAAACTTATTATTACTTCCTACAACAAACCAAACAATCATTTTATATTTAACTATAAATCTTAGTCTCACCTCCATGCTTAGATCTTTCTTTCGAGGAGGCGATATGCAATACCCAACACACCAAGGAAAACAAAGAAACTAAGGACACCACATGCACTATTTCCAGCAAATCATTTATAAATACATCAACATGCCCCTCTTGTCAACTTAGTTCAAGTCAACCCTTTGATCATAAAACATTGTACCAATTCAAGAAAAGACATAAGGGACTAATCCCAATTCTGACCAAGCCCTAAGTTGTCTATGAGAGAATATTTAAAGCGAGTGATAAGCAGAAAGCAGGGCTTTGTCCAAACGACAACGCAACCCAAGTTACTAAAATGATTGAGCTCAACATTTATATGGAGAGGGGGCCCAAAAATTCAAATTACAACCAAGGAATTCCTATATTTTATACCCAAGTTTTCCTAGAATTACCATATAAGTCACTTGAATTACTTGTAAGTGCTCTTACAAATAAGGTGTTTATGTATAAAACAAAGTAATTTATCATAAATTACCTACACTACACCAAAACACCCCCAAAAAAATAGTTGGGACATAGATTTAAGCATAAATAAAGCCAAAAAAATAATCAACAACATAAACAGAGTTTATAGTTCCATAATGTCAATCCCTTTACTTTTAGGTGAATGGATCACTAGCACCCTTAGGTTATGGTTTAAAAGGCAAGAGGAAATAAAAAGTTCAAGATAATTTTTTTTCCATGTGATGTTCAATTTATGTGATGCTTTATTTAATTTCCCAACTATTTCATAACAATAGTAACCAAAGGGATTGTGCATTTATTTATCAATTTGGGGTCCTAAATGCTTGTTATTTAATTACCTAACTATTTGTTGAATTGAGACCTCTGTGATCCATATCAAGTTTACGAGAGATTTTTCGACGTAAATCACATGAGATTTCATTTTTCGACGCGTTTCGAACCAACCAGTGTGGTTCATCGTCAAGACATGTTGAAGAATCAGATCAAGCTTTTCATGTTAAATAGTCAAAGTAGAACCTCCAACGGCTATAATTTTTAACCAGGCAACGACTATATTGACCAACAGGTAATTTTGACTGAGGATGAGTGAGTTAGACCAGGGGCATAAATATATTAAAGTGAAAGTTAGTTATATTAAGTGAGAGGGACATATGACTTCACCTTTTATATATATATATATATATATATATATTAATATATTATATATATATATATAATATATATATATTATAATATATTATACGATAAAGTGGATTTTTAGATGTTATTAAGCTAAAGTAGTTATATAAGTATTAATTAATATTTAAAAATATAATATTAGAATGAGGCCAGAGTTAGAAAGAATAAGATTAATATTTAAATATCATATTAAATTAATTGTTGATCTAATTGTTAAATTTAACTAGAGATTGTTTTTGTTTTTTTAATGATATCCATATTTAATTAATTTTTATTTGATATACCTAAAGGTTTAACTACTTTATAAAATTTTTTTATAAAATTATAATAAAATCAATTTATTTTATTAATATAAAGTGTTATAAAAGGTATTAAAGTTAAAAATAATAATATTAGAAAAAGACAAGGATAGGAAAGAATAAAAATATTTTAAATATTCAGAGATAATTACTCGTATATTTAGTTGATAAATTAACTTATTATTATACAAGTAATTATATTTTCTATCAATTAAAATTATTAGCATAAGCCAAAAAACGAGGGGAGGGGCGGTGGCGGAAGGAGGAAAAGGACTAGGAAGAGAGTGATGGGACCTAACAACTACTGATCTTCCAGCCATCCTCTCTATTGAGATTGCTCGACCTTTTTTCAATCTCAAGGGTTTCCCTAAATTTCCGATGATGGAACTGCGAAACCCTAGCAATAACACTAGCCTCCTCAATACAAACATGATGTTTGGTTTTTTCTACATGCTCTGCTAAAGCAGAAAACTTGGTTCTCTTATGTTTAAGGTTAGCTACGTGTTCACTAACCCTTTGATTAATGGAGCGACCAATGTCACCAATATAGGGGGTCCCACATGAACAAGGGATAATATACACCCTATTTCACAACAATTTCACAACAATAGTAACTAAATGGAGTGTGCATTAATTTATCATTCTAGGGTCCTAAATGCTTGGGAGATGTTGTGCACTATATGTGTAGGCTCCAAGTTTTACTTTCTTTGATTTTTAAATATGCTTTTATGGAAAGGAAGTTGCATCACTATTTAACACACCATGCCTTGCCAAAAAATAATACATGCATGTAATAAATATACTTGCATAAATAAAAATATAGCGGGGATAAATACTTTAGAATGGAAAGCTCAACTATGGATAATGATATATATACTCGATAACTTGCCATATGAATGAGAAAACTTTTGTCACAAGAAAATATCATTTCATAATCTAGACATCTCTTTCCATAAATCAAATCCTATAGTGATGGAAAAATCTCATGAAGACTAACTTTTGAAGAGAACTAAATTCATTCACCTAATGCATCAATTAACTTCTATAAGAATTAAGAAAAATCTATAGTTTGGATTTGTATATTGTATACTGTATACAAATTAAATTCAAATGTTCATAGTAAAAATGAAATTGAAAAGGGAGACTAAATATAGAATTGAGAAGTAATCAAAACTACTCTGCATATTGTTCTAATGGAGCGAACTCTACATCCCAAGCAACACACTGAGATTATAATACAAAAAACATAAACCTAATTAACACTTCATATATTCACATAGGAAATTGTCAAACAACAATTCATATTTAAATTCAGTGTCCCACAAATTTGTGCATTATCCCATGATAATATGAACTACTTGCTCTTAATGTCTCTACTCATAACAAAGATGACACTTCTTTTATACACGAGTTTGTTTGAAATAGAAATAAAAAATGTCTAAACATAGATCCACTTGATAATCAATAAATCTTTAGCAGTTACAACTATTCCCAGGATAAGAATTTTCACAACTAAATATAGCAAATAATTTCTAGAATTCTTTTTAATTCCCATTAAATTTAGAACACCATTGAGTGTGAAATTCATAACAAGCTATGTGGTTTTTAATACTATGCCTTGTTACCCAATAAAAAGTGGGTAACCCCATAGGAGAAAATATTTATCCTTCCTTGGACAACTAGTTAGCTAGTAGCCCTACATTGCTCAATATGTGATGATATGCTATATTCCTTTGCCATTTGCATCTGTCAGACAACTTTTTCCATCTAGCATTCCTCTTTAAGGAAGATGGGTCATCATTTGACATATACTTTAACCATCTTGAGATCATGTGATTTTACTTAATGTTTTGGGCATTTTAACATGGATTAAGGGTGATCTGGGTGAATGGTTGATCTTGACTGTACACCTATTCTTCGACTTTACTAGGGAGGTTGGTTTTTGACCCTATTCTAGTGGGATGTCTTTTGAAGCCTTAGGGTGATAGGAGGGGCACTACTTGGGAAACTTGGATTGAAGTAGTGTGTACATGATTTTTCCATACTTACCATTTTCTGCCATTCCCCACAATTCATCTCCATTCTTCGGGATTGTGCCTTGAGTTTGGGCCGGAAGCTTTGCCTTAGAGGTTAATGTAGCTAAAAGAACACTAAAATCATAAAATGTCCACATTGAAAGTGTTATGCTCTTGACCTACGAGAAATTCCAGAATACCAAATATGCGAAGAAATACAACCTAGAACACAAAACAAAATGAGAAAAAAAAACAAGTATTTTATTATTCAAAGATGAAAGCAATATTCACTTGCCTCTTCGAGGGGGCAACCTCCAGCAGAGCGAGTCTTATTTAGGTAGGGTAACACCATACAATCACTCCTTAAGGAAGGAGAACACTCCACAAGACATGTGCTTGTCCATACAATAATCCTTCACATCTCTCTGTGGGGAGTCTCTAGCCTCTATATAGGCCTCATACATACAATACCATGGCTCATTACCATGGTTTTCTCAATACCATATATCTAATACAATGGGATTATTACATTATTGCTAACTACTTTTGGTCCCTTACATGATGCAGGTTAACCAATTTATTTATTAACTATGGTCCCATCCCGTTATTACATTATTCCCTTGGGTACCTTACTTTGTACCCCATACTATCCCCCTTAGGTATACTACAGAAGAAAAAAAATAGTTATAATGAAAATATGGTTGGGACATTAGCTAATGTGTGGGGAAAAACCTAGCATGAGCTTCAACCCTCTCATTAGCCATCACTTGGCTCTTGAGCACTTGATGCTCCAACCCTGGTGAGCGAGAAACTAACTCACCACTAAGGGGTAAATAAATTTTAAATCATTAAAAGCAAGCTTGTTTTCCTAATCTATGCTCCATACCAAAGCATTATCAAAATTAATTAAAAGGTGCATGAGAGGCATGGAAAAATTAGGTTGAGTGAAGTGGTAATTCATGCCTCCATGATTTCTCCCTCCTTACATTCATGCACTCAGGATGATGGACCTATATTATTTGGTCCCATGACCATGGAACCTTGCCTTGAAGTCCTTCCCCTCTATTTCCACCATTATCACAAGCACCTATCAATTGAAGGGTTGACCTAGGACATGTCACATCCCCTTAGGGGTTGGAAGCACCTAATAGGGTTGACCATCTAGCCATCCCTAACATAGGTAGTGAACACTTTTATGGGACTTGGTATAGTTAGATATTTGAAGGTGATCTTAGTTTGAAGTGTTATTATACCCTTAACAATTAAGTATCTTTTTCCATGATGCATCTACAGTCATTGTCCCTAATGATTAGTAGCTTTCACTTGATATTGAGAAGGTTTTTCGATGTGGTTCTTCACACATCAATAAAGATCTCTAAGGGGACATTACATATCTCCATTACGTGGCATGCCCATGCCATTTTACACTTTTAGGAGAGAAATGATGACCTTGCCGATGCAACATTTCCCCTCTATAACAAAGAATTGGTAACTTTGATGATTCTAGTTGATGATTTCCACCTTAGAGAAACCCTAAATGCTAAAACAATGATCTCCTCTTGCTTGGTGTTATATTTTCTTGATGTTGTACCTAATAGACCCAACATGCTCCCAAGCTAGCATTAAGACTATTTAATCAACACTGCTTGATCCAGATTTGAGATGATGATGGCCATCCCCACAATGATAAGGGAGGACTAGTACTCACACTTGGAGCCGCAACAATGGAGAGAACTGATGCCATTTCACCTATCTAGCCCTTAAGAGGGCGATGTAGGAAACCCGAAAAGAAAGATTTTGACACATGGAGCCATTTTGAGGCACTTCTCGAGGTATCCCCTCAAGGCTTGGATTTGATTATGATGAAGGGACATCTCACTGGCCCATCCAAGCACTTTATCAACATTTATAGCCCAAAAAAGGCATGACATCATGCTTATAGAGGATGTTGACCCACATTTGTGGGATTTTATGGGATTGTTTTATTGTTTTGAGCTATGGCATTGGCTTGTAACCCCTTATCTTATCAAACACTCAAAACTAAACTTGTGTAGGGGATTTTAGGCTAATTTTATTGTGTAAAGTGAAGGGATAAAGCTCATATAAATAGAGGATCCATTCACTCTTTTCATTCATCATCACACTTGATATTTTGGCCCTCTCTTCTAGGGCATAAATTGGCCTTGTCTTTTTCACTACTCGTGGAGATGTGATTTTTATGTAATATTTGCTATTGGAGATGTCTTTTTGGGATTGAAAGAAGGTATTTTCTTGGAAGAAATCGTAAGTTTATTGTTGATTTTTCATTATTTTGCTTGTAAATAAATTAATGCTACTGTTTCTTTATGATCCATGACTAAAAACATCTTGTTTGTTGGAAATATTAGTTATGTTTTTCATGTTAAATATTTTCTTCCTTGAAATACATAGAAGAAATCATACTATGCATCTTCTATTTGATTTCTCCCCTAACAAAAAAGATATTTAGGGTTTTATAAAGTGGAAAATAGATTCCCCCCACCCCCTTACTCTAATAATTTGTCTCTTTCCTTTAAAATTTTCCCTAAGACTCCATCACCCAAGGAGGATTAGGCCCTCGTAAAACTTGTGTTGACAAAATATCTCCAAAAATAAAATATTTCCTTTCCTATGCATTTTAAGGCAAGATGATAGGGATTTTTCCAAGGGTCAAATTGTCTCCAGGTCTTTGTGGATGCATGTTAGAGGATAATGACCCATGTTTTATCTTCATATACCTTCTTAAACATAAAATATAATTTTATTGGTGGTAAAACTTCCCATAAAAGGGTTGACATCATATTTCCTTAGAAGATCTTGTGCCTTGGAAAAACCCTAACCCTAGTTGAGATTCAACTTGAAGTGTATTTGAGGGCTTGATCTATTGCTTTGTTGATCTAATCTTCAAGTGGACCTTTTCTTGAACTTATATAGGTCTTAAATATTCCTATATCATTGCATACAAGGAAGCCCTAACTTATGGAATTATTTATCTAGTCTAGGTACATGATACATTGCTCCCTTATAAAGAAGAATTGAGCCTTGTCTAACATAGGGTATCTTTACCTAACTTATTTACATCACCTCGAGCCTTTATCTTAGAGTATCCTTATAGGTGAATATAGGAAAGCCAACATTGGGGTGAAATTCCACTAAAGAGAAGGAAGAGAATTGTTGAGGTGACAATAGTAATATCCCCTTATTATTGCTACAGGGTTTGGCCCTTGCCTTGTGAGTTCTATCACAAGGCATGCTACATTTTGTAGCAACATGCCCAAAATTCATTCAAAATAATTCTCAATGGTACCATGTTTCCTAGAATCATGGCATATTTAGTAAAGATATATGAATTTGTAATAAAAAAATACGTGCATGTGGACACTAGCAATTTACCATGATATGTAAATTGGTGTGGATATTCAACTAGACAGTTTGTCACAACATATCTAATAAAATTATGCTTAAAATATGAAATATACACTATGAGGGTTAATTTATCCTTAGATTTTTTGATTCGTTAATTATTGTGTTATGCTCATGCATGCAATAAATAAAACATGGAAATTAGAGAACAATGAAATAAAACTAAGAAACGACAATAAACATAAGATATGATCCATGAAACCCTTACGGGAGAAAACCCAAATGTAAGGTGAGGCTACTTTTCTCTCCCTTTCTCTGAATGGAAATGGATGCAAGTAAAAAGGAGTGAGACTGTGGCCCATGGGCTATTGCAGAGCACAAACCATCTTTATTTTCTCTCTCTATCCACTCTTAGCTACTTTACTCATCCATGGAACAAAATTAATTCCAATACAATGGAACCTTTTTTCTTTCGAGTGGCCCGATTATAACACACCTAATCACTTACTAGTGGTTAATTTTGACTCTTTCAAATATTAATTAGAGGTTTAAAATTGTATCTTCTAGATTCTTCATAGTACTTCATTTCCATGAGTGGCTAGGGTGGAATCCTCTTGAATTACGGTGGTCAATTTCAATATGTCAAATTCTAGGAGGCATAATTTTCTCATATAAGCTTCAATTGAGGAGAGTCTTACACCATTGGAAAGGTATCAATGTCTAGATTATGGAATGTGGGTTCATAAGAAGGTTGGGACCACAAAAAGTGGCCGTCTAGGGCCTTAAAAGGGATCCTAAAGTTTTCTACCTAAAAGTTTCCAAACTAAGACCATCGGTAAAAATGACCCTGCAAGTTGATTCCTCCAAATTTTCCACTATAAAAGCATCGAGATAGATGAAAAATAATTTATTGAACCAATCTAGATAATACCTCACTGTTTTGGGAGGATTTTGGTCCTCAAAATCTTTTATTGAATGGGTGGAGAAATTTTTTCCTCGCCCTTCTCCTTGGAGTACCATTTAGCCTTGCCTAGAAGTTGTCCTTTTAGCCCAATTTGCCAAAGGTCATTCTACCGTTGTCTCATAATTCTAGACGTCTTCTGCAAATTTGTATCCTCTATCAACTATTCTTGAGCATCTGGTGCAAAATCCTCTATATAAGGCAGTAACTCCTCATTTTCTTGATTCAACATGGAAGGCTCGTAGGGAGAATTCTCTACATTCACTAATGAGTAAATGCACATGTATGGGGGTAGATTGAGTCTATAGGCATTATCTCCCACCTTTTCTAGTATCTCAAGGAGACTATATCATAGAGTCTTAATTTTCTTTCCAAGACCTTGTAGCCTCTCCTTGTTCAACTATAACCATACTTTGTCTCTTGCTCTTAATGACTTCTCTGTTATGTGTTGATCATGCACGACCTTGTATTTTTCATGTGATTTCTACAATGTTTCTTGCACATATATATGGGTCTTACTGATCTTCTCAACAATTTTTTCTTCCCTTAAGGCACCCCCATAAGAGCCTCCCTCACTCCTCCTTATTACACACATACAATATCCAAATGTGAAGGTGGAAAATAACCAAAACAAGTATCAAATGGGGACTTACCAATAGAAGTGTAGATTGCTCTGTTATAAGAGTGTTGTATATATACCATATTTTAATAACAAGAATTTGGATGCTCGTGATTGTAACCCTCAAAAACTGCACCAAAGCCTTATTGAGTACTTTTTTTTTTCACATTTTATTATGCATGGAATGTTAACACAATTACTGATCAAATGGGAACTATTACCTCAAAATGGGTACTCGAGCCCAAAAACCCCCAAAAAACATTAAAACAACCCGAAAATAAAAAGTGTTGATTCAGAATCACCATTTTTTTTTCTAGAGTAAATTTTCAATATTTTTTAAAAATAATAGTAAAAAACAATAAAAGCCATTTTGTTTGGTGCAAAAAACACCTTGAAATTGAAAAGTGTTGACGCCAGAATAATGTATTTTTTCAGGGTACATTTTCAACATTTTTTAATGATGACGTTAATAATTATTAATATCATGACTATGAAAATTTTAAAATTTCTAACAATTTTCAAGCATGACATTAAAGATAAAATATCACGTCTTTGAAAAGCCTTAAAATTCCAACGATTTTTAAACATGACATTAAATTTAAAAAATCACTTCTTTGAAAAACCTTAAAATTCCAACAATTTTTAAGCATGATGCTAAGAAAAAATACTTATAACTGTTTTCAACCATAGCATTAAAGATAAAATATCACAACTTAAAAAAATATTAAAATTTTGACAATTTTTCAACCATGGAATTAAAACGAAGGATTATGACTACAAAACAATCTTAAGTTTTCAAAATATTTCAAGCATGACATTATGGAAAAATTTTATGAATAAAATAACTTTAAAAATGAACACGTGAATGAAAGAGTTATTATACCGAAAGTGATTTTTTTAAACGCTAAATGTACAACAATTTAAAAATCTTAGCCTAAGACAACTTGATACATTGCAAAAAAAAAATAATTAAAAATCAACTATCAAATTGCACATAATGAGGTTGGGTTGCTGGACAAGCATCAACATGGACCCTA